>JASKGM010006567.1:0-10938 GCA_034509205.1 Ceratonia siliqua
TTATTTTTTTAATGATTTTTATTTTATAAAATTAATTAATTATATATTTATATGATGTATTTTTATTAAAATTTTTTTAAAATTTTTTAAGTTATAAATAAATAATAAAAAATAAATTATAGATGAATAGTAAAAAAAATATAAAAAACTTAAGAAAAAATTTAAAAATATTTAAAAAAAATATAAAATGAAAAATAATTAATTAATTTTAAAAAATTAAAAAAATATATAAAATAAAAAAAAAGGGTGGGATGGTAGAATAGTATTTTTTAATTTAAAAACCAATGCGTTATCCAATAACCTCTTCTATTTGTACTCCAGGTCTCCCACGCGCCGGCAGCGAGACAACGCTTAGCTATCGAAGGAGTCGAACGTGGCTCTGAACTCTGAAGTAGAATAGTACGTCAATCAGCAACATAGGCAAATTTTTTTGTCAGCTAATCTTCTGGGCTACAACGATTTCTGATTAATGTTAGATAATTGCTCAGAAATTCTACATTGTATGCGAATTTGTCAAGCTACCCAAGAGTTTTCCCAATTGCACAGAAGAGTCAATTAAATCATGGGTGTAAAAGGGAATTATGAAATGGGCCAGTCTCTGGTTCGAAAATGGAGGACTTTGTCTGGCCACCCTTTATCTTTGGGGGTTAGGAGCTTACGTTCAGATGCGGCTTTGGAAGCCATTGCTAAAGCTGCAGAAGAAAAAGTTTCCAATATAGTGCTGTACAATTACCCTTCATTTTCTGGAGCATTCTCGGCCCTTTTTGCTCACCTCTTCCATACTCGTCACAATATCCCCTGCCTTATATTGCCTTTCTCTTCGGTTGAGCCTCTCAGGTTCAAGATCTCATTTTCTTCCTCCCTCTCAAAGAAGTTTATTTATTTTTTTCATTTATTATACACTTATTTTCACAATGGTGTTTTAATTTCTTGTTTTGGAACTTTTTAACTGCTAATGCTATGGAGTGCACGACATTTTTATAATTTTAAGGAAAACTCAGTTTTAGTCTAACTGCTTTCCTTGTTGGAATGAATATATTAGTATTGAAAATACTCCCATTGCCCACTTTACGGTACTTATCTATCTAGTTTCTTTGAAAATTAATTTTCAGTATCTGCAATTTTACGGAGTTCTAATTCAGTGATTGACTCGATTTCATTTTTGAAACTCCAAGGAAATGAAACGGGGAACTGGAAATATGTTGTCTTGCATGTTCTCTTCATAAAGATACATATTTATGACAGGGTTGAAGATTTGTACATTGAAGGCCTTGAGACATGCTATCTGCTTGACTTTCTACTTCCAAAAGAATTTCTTTTGAAACTTTCATGTCAATCAAAATGCAAGTAAGCTGGGATTCAAGTCCTGTTATTATATTATAAATCTTTTCCAACTGCCTTCATTTTGATGATTTTATTGTTTCTCCTCTCAAGTGTTATAAATTGCATATTAAGTTACTCATTATTATTTATTCAGAATTATTGGGTTTGATCACCGGAAATCAGTCCTTCCACATATTCCC
Source organism: Ceratonia siliqua (assembly GCA_034509205.1). NCBI lineage: Eukaryota > Viridiplantae > Streptophyta > Magnoliopsida > Fabales > Fabaceae > Ceratonia > Ceratonia siliqua. The sequence continues at coordinate 1,524 of JASKGM010006567.1, forward strand.
TCTGTCAAAGACTGCCCTGAGAATCTCACGATTCATTTAAACCCTGAGAAGAGTAGCTCTAGTGCTGCTTATGAATACTTTTCTGCCAAACATGCAGATATTAATATTTCTGATGTAAGTAGGAATTAGAATTCGTCTATATGCTTTACTTCTCCAGCATCTTATATAACAATTGCTGAGATTGAAACTTGTCTGAATATCATTAAGGGTGTGGTTCCAAGTTTGATGGACTCAAAAGTCAAAGGTCATGTGGAACTGATTCTTAACTATATTGAGGATGGAGATCTTCGCCGATGGAGCTTGCCTAGCATTAGGGCCTTTAACATCGGATTGGGTGAATGGCGCTCAAAATTCAACTGCATTTCTAATCCATACATGTATGAGCAGGTTTGATCATTTATGAAATTCATTTTCAAGTCCTTTCATTATTGAGTTGTTTTTGAATGCAAACCTGGAGTTTTACTGGGTTAATGCAAAAACTAGGTTAAGAAGCAAAAGATTGGAATCTATAATTAGAATTTTCTTGTTACTAAACAATATGTAGTTTATTTTAATTATGCCAATTAACTTAATGAGGCGCATTGAAGAAATTCATTAGTTTAAACTAAGTACCTCGATGACAATTGTAGAATTATAATTCTTAAGACACAACGTCAGGAGGTTATAGGCATGCCCTACAATCTTGAGTTGACTGCGGTTATTTCAGTTGTTTGTGTCTCGCTTGGGAAGAAGGAAAAAACAATTTGATAAGTTAATTGGTTTTTTTACAGGGAGCATGACTAATAGAATTCAGAAGGCTCCATTTCCACTGTGATACTTGTTTATTGCAACTGTTCAGGCTATGGCACCATCTATTTGAATGCTTTTTATAAGCCTAACAGTGTAGCATTCCAGAAGCATCTGTCTTAACTTTTACTACTCTAAATAGTTGTAAATTTATCTCCTGTTAATATGCCTGTGCTGAATTTTTCTGTCCTTGAAATACCTTTGTTGCAGCTGCCGGAGCTAAGTATTGAATGTTTAATTGCTAAGGGAAATTCATATATTTCACCTCGCCAGAATGCTGCATGTAAACTGCTGGAAAAAGTTTTCAAGGTTCGGTTGGGTAGAGGATTTTATGGAGAGTGTCTGGTAATATTCCAAAATTTAATCATTGTCGGTCCTCTGCTACCGTTTCTAATTGATTCTTTTATGTCCCAGTTTAACCTAACTTTATATAAATTTTACTCGTTTCTTTTCCTTGAACTTCCTTTACTGTTTGTTTTCTATGTTTAAATGCTCAATGTGGTAAATATTTTTCACCATTTAAATTCAATATCATTAATATGAATTCACATGATTGAGATGTGGTGCCCCCAGACCCAACTTTGAGATTGAAGCTATTAGTCTAGTATTGATTCCTACATTGCTGTTTTAGGGAGTTAGGGCAGATGGAAACTCCAACTTAAGTGGTGAAATGGGCAAGCTCCTTAGCGTAAAAAGTGCTTCTTCTGGTCTGAGGTAATTTATTTAGAAAATTGTCATTGAGTTTTTGTTTGTTTTAATATTTTTATGTCATTAGAAAAATGGTCCCCCTTAGGTTTTCTGACAGCAAGAAAAGTTTAATTCAGAGCTTGACCTCTAATTCAGTTGAAATCTTCATGAACCTAAATGCGTGAAAGAGTGGAAAATTTTCATTAGCATAGGATTCCTCATATATATTCCCAGTAAGTTGGGAAAATTTAGGCTAAAGACCAGCTGGGCACAATATTTATCTTCAAGAACCTGTTAACATAGCGCTGTTAACCAGTCTTGAACTAAATTAACCACATATATGGATAATGGGTCCTTGAGGACAAATATCATCCTTTTCTGGCCCCATGTCCCTACAGCTAATTTTCCCCAAGGAATTTCTTTCCAAAACAACAAGTAAACTCTTCTTACAATCCTCCTTCCCCATCCGCAATTAAAAAAATGAAGTATAAAAGAAGAAACAAAAACCTAAAGTAGTAGCCTCCTGAGTTCCAAAGTCTTTATCATAAATTACAATAAACGATGACTGAAAAGTACTTTACAGTGTACAACTCTTTAGTCATGTTTTTCCCTCTATCTTGTGGCAATCATCTTGGCTAAGTGCTTCAAAAACAGGCATGTTATTTTTTAGAACTGATCACTTGTCAGCATGTTAATTATGTCCTATCAAGTCAATATGAAATTCAGCAAGCATTTATATGGAGACTTTATTAAGGGATTTTGTAAGTATCTTGAAATCGGCATTAGGGCTTGATATCTTGCTTGGACCCAGGTAAATCCTACAAGATACTTTTATGTTTCCAAAACCTTTTTAATCTTCTTCTGATTTTAAGTGTTTGATAATACATGCCTATGTCCGAAACTCTGAGCATCCTTATTTTACTCAGATTCCTAGGGATACATTGAAGAATCTAAACAAATTTCTTTTAATAGGTTCTTCTGGGTGTGATTGCCTTCACTGCAGAATAAAATTAAATTTTTTATTTTGTATCAAAGAGTTATTGATAGAGAAGGGCTAAAGTATAATTTTAATCTCCTAAATTTTCACCAAGTTTCAAGTTTGCCCCTTCACTTTTTTTTGGTTCCATTGTTGTCCTATGTTGAGAGTCCCACATTGCCAGAGTAGGTTGGTTAAGTGTTGGATATAAGTGTGAGGCAATCTTCACCTTATAAAGGCTTTTAAGGATGAGTTAGGCTCAAACACTTAATCCAAACTTTAACATCCTACAACTTACACAACATCATAAAGTTTGTCCCTTCCCCTAACTTTGTTAACCCCACTGATGAAAAAAGTTGAGGTGTCTCCCATGTGGCAAGTTAATTGCCAACATAGACCGTTAAGTGACACACTAGCTGCTTATGCAGCAGGGAGACAAAAAACGACGCCGTTTTGGTTGTGTGCTGACTTTTCCTTAACACGACGACACCTTCTCCTTTTTCTCCTCTCTCTGCGAGTCACACAACCTATTCTCAGCTATCAAAGCTTGCTCACATAAGTGTATACACATGAGAAGAATCACACTAGCTTAGCCATTGTGGAACGAAATCATTCAAATTGACAATTTGTTTCCGAGTTAGCAACTTCGAATCACTCAACATACTCATGAAAAAAAGTAGCAAGGCAATTACGGGAGAATCAAAAACCTAAGGACGTTGTTTTGATGGGCCAAGTGAGTCACCAATGCCTAGCATCACCTGCACTTCACACCCAAAAATGACACCATTTTGATGTTTTCTGCGAGTCACAACAAAGCCTAACAATGTAAGTCTAATGGGTATATTTGTGAAATGATTTTTTTTATGCAGTATATGTATTTGTACGTTTATGATAGATTGATATGTATGTATGAGTATTTCTATTATTATTTATAATTTTGCATCTGGATACAGGTTGGGCATGGATTACTTTACTTGTGGTAGTCTACCATAATGGTCAATTTGTTGAGTCACCTGAAAGGGCTTATGTGGGGGGGCTCAAGTTACTTGTTGGATAATTGTGATATGGATAAGTGAAGTTTTTGGGAGGTTACGAATTGTGTGGAGAAATTGTGTTACAAAAAATGTATGGGCATGTGGTACAAAGAACACATGGTTGGTCTCTTTGAAGGTCTTAGGCCCATTTTAGATGACAAGGAAGCAATGGGAATGACTTTGATTGGTGTAACCCATGGCCAAGTTGAGTTATATGTGGTCCATTGTTTGGATGAGCTTGAATATGTTGAGATGCCTTTGTTGGGTCATGAAATGGAAATTGATGGGCTTTAAATTGAAGTTGAGGGAGATGTGCTAGAAGAAAGAGTTGATATGGGGAACCCAAATGAGGAAGTTAGTGACCATGAGGACATTGCATTAAAGATAAGGTTCAATGACAGTGAAGAGGAGGGCTATGATATTGATGGGTTTGAGGTAGAAAGTGAACCGGATCCTAAACACCTACAAGTGGACTATATAGAGGCCGTAATGGATGATAAAGTGGATCATGTAAATGCTACAACTACTGATTAGTGGGGTCAACCAGAATTTGCTGAAAATGTTCAATCTCCAAGAATGTGGACCACTAACTCCTCCAAGAAGAACATCAAAAGAGTTGCTAAAAATAAAAAAGCAGCAAAGGAAAAACCTAAAGCATCATTAAGTGCATACCATTCACTTTTTTGAAAATGAGGTAGAAGAGCCATCACACAAGAGTGATAGGAAGACACCAAGATCATTAAAGGAATGGTTGAGAGGAGTTTTTATGACTCTGAATGAGTCTGAGTCTCTAAACAATATTGATTGTAAAGACAATGATGGCGAAGTGGTGTAGAGGAAGAAGAAATTTCTAGTTCATGAGCTGTTTCATGACATGACCCAATATAAATGGGAGGTGGGAACCATATACAATAGCCGTGACGAGTTGAAGGAAGCTGTGGTCACCTATGTTATCCTTGCAAGAAGGGGGTTAAAGGTGAAGAAGTATGACAATAAATGGGTTAGAGTCAAGTGCAAACTTGGGTGTAAATGAGTTGCATATGCAACAAGGTTACCTGGGCTAGAAACATGATAACTTAGAAGTTATGTTAACAAGCATTCATGCAGCAGAGATTTAAAAGTTAAATTAATGAGCTTTAAGTGGCTGAGCAAGAGAATCAAAAATAGATTGAAGGATGATCTAAAGAAGTTAAAGGAAATAATGAGGAAAGCATAAAAGAAATGAAATATTGGGCTTTGTAAAACAAAAGCATATAGAGCCGAAAAGATTACATTAGAAGTAATTGATTGTTCATTCAAAGAACAATCAAGAGGTTGTATGATTATTGTGCAGAAGTTAAGTCTAACCCAAGATCTACAGAGTTGCTGAAGATTCAAAGGTCACGAGGATTTGAAGAAGATATCCCAATCCCACCTAGGCTATTATTACTGTTAGTTCAAATAAGGTATGTCAACAATTACCTACATTTGAGAGACTGTATACATGGTTGTCAAACTCTCGAATTTAAGTAAATTCGGGAGATGAGGGTAAACTCGAATCATAAACTTTTAACTCATACATCAATAAATAAATATTAAAAAATATATAGTAATAATAAATAATACTTAAAATGCATCATAAAGTGAGAAAAGTAAAAATAGAACATATATAACATTCTTAAATATCATAAATCAATATCCAAGTGTTAAGTAAGAATTAACAAAGTCTGAAACTCAATTAAATAAAATTCAAACATAACATAACTAATCTAACAATTCTATATATATTTAATTTAACAATTCTACAGAAAAAAGGGATGAAAACAAATATATATCTTACGTTTAACCAAGAAAGCAAACCAATGAAGTAAATGAAATATGGATATATCATATATGAATAAAAAACTATTAAACAATAAAGGGACTGGCAATATAATAAACTAATAAAGTAATAAAGTAAAGGAAGGAAATATGAAATCTTCTGCACCTATTCTGCACTGCGAGCAACAGTGCAACAGCGTGTGCCAACTGCCAAGAGAGAGCCAGAGGTGCTTTGGCTGAGAGCAACGGCGGTTTGAGAGCACTGCCTGAGGAAGGAAGCGATGGATTGACGGAGGAACTAAGACTCCAAAAGACTGAAAGAGGTAAATTTTCACCTTTTAATAGTCAAGATTCTTGATTATGTTGGTTTAAGAGGGTGAAATAGAGACTTGGTGGCTAAGGACTCTGAAATCAATGTGTAAAACAGTGTCGTTTAACACTTGGTATGGGTAAGCTACGAACTCGGTAAACTCGTGAGTCAACTTGCGAGTTTACCCCGAGTTATCAAGTTTCCAACCGAGTTATCTCATTTTCCCTTGGCTAACCCGTGAACTCGGATTTTGACAATAATGGCTGTACATAAGCTTGGATGCATATAGAAACAATTTCCTCAAAGGTAGGCCAATCATTGGGTTTGATGGTTGTTTTTTGAAAGGAAAGTATGGTAAACAGTTGTTGGCTGCTATTGGGAGGGATCCCAAATTTCACAATGACAAGATTCTCCCAATTGCCTTTATTGTGGTTGAAGTAGAAACAAAGGATTTATGGTCATGGCTTATGTCAAACTTGTTACAGGATGTAAAATGCAATTCACCAAAGACGTATACTTTTATTTCGGATCAACAAATGTAATTTTCAAAGACGTATACTTTTATTTTGGATCAACAAAATGTAATTTTTCTTACATATGTTTACTTTCTTACATATATTTACTTTCTAGAAAGCTTTACTTTTGCATCTTAAAAGCTTTCTTTTGTAGTTCTTTCACTTCTTTAATTCCTTATATGTGTTGAAACTAATCCCAACATTTGATAAATTATTGCCTGAAGTGGAGGATCATTTTTGGCTGAGGCATCTTTACAATAATTTTATAAAGCAATTCCCAAGAACTTTACATAAGGAACTAATGCGAAAAGATGCTAAAGCCACATATCCACAATAATGGGAAAGGGCAATGAGTTGAGAGAAATTCAGAATGCCAATGATGGTGCCTACAAGTATATAATAAAAATTCCTCCAAGATTATGGAGCTAGTCTCGTTTCAGTTTCCAATCCCAAGTGTGACAACTTACATAACAATATGTCAGAGGCATTCGCCAATGTAATTATTGAAGCTAGGGAGAAACCTATAGTGACAATGTTGGAGCATATACGGACTTATTTGATGTTAGTGTAGTGTAAAGGCAGTTTCAGTATTATAATGTATTTTAAAGGGTATAGTTGTCTTTGTATCTTTATGTGTGACCCTATTCTGAATATATAGAATTTCCTAGCTAGTTCAACTGAGTTTTCACGCGGCTTTTCCCTCCATTCTATCTCTCCCTTTTTCTTCTCTTCTTCCTTCTCATTTTACATGGTATCAGAGCTTTACTGGTACTGACCTAGCCAAGCCAGCTCCTTATCTCCTCTTTCCCTCCTCCTTTTTCGTCTCTTCCTTTCTCCATGAGTACTGCGTAGTAGCTGCAGTAAGAAATGCGACCAAAGGAGTGTTGCAGGAATTGTTGTAGTGGTGCGCGAGTGTCGTTGTGGTGTGCGAGTGCTGCAGGAGTTGCATTTGGTCACGATTTTCGGCCATTTCTAGTATGTTTCGACACTCTGATGATTCCCGACCCTTTCTGGTAGTTTGTGGCCATTTTTTGGTGCTTCTTGACTCCATTGGGTAGCTTCGCACCTCTCTATATCAATTTCAGGTATTTGGATTGATTAATTCTGAATCTATGGGTTGTTTCTGGTCTCTTGGTAGAGTATTTCTGCAATTTCAGTTTCTTCATTCTAGGTGTTCTAGAGGTTGGGTCATATTTCTACAATGGCTGATGATACAGTGGAAAATAAATTTATAGTTGAAATTAGTTCTGCTACGTTTAGAATCACTGATAGGAAATTGAATGGAAAGAATGTTATCCAGTGGCAGAAAACAATTAAGAGATATTTATCTGGCCTTGATATGTTAGACCACTTAACTGAGGACTCCTAGAACAAGAGAGGTTGATAGGAAGAAGTGGCTGATGGAGGATGATAGATTATTTAACATGATCCAGAAAACTCTTGAACCAAAACTCAATGATGCCACTAGCCATTGTATTACAGTGAAAGAATTATGGACTTATTTGGAAGAATTGTTTGCTAGTCGAGAAAATTTAATCCATGTGCATGACGTCTTATCTGATGTGTATCGGGCTAAATAGGATGAAGGAAAATCGTTACTTAATTATTATACAAAGACCAAACAGGCATTTGAGGAGATGAAATCTCTCTTTCCCATTACGGATGATGGCTAGCATAACAAGAGCAGGTTGCAGTGATGAGTTTCTTAGCTGGGTTGAAACCAGAATATGAGATAGCTCGTACACAAATTTTGACTAGCTCCGGAGCTAGTTCTCTTACCTTTAGTGATGTTTTTTCACGGCTTAGTATAGTTAGTAAAGATACTCTTGATGAAACAACTAAGGGAACTGAAGCATCGGCCTTGATGAGTTTCTAATTCAAGGTCAAAGAATTCTAGAGGGGGAAGAAGTTCTATTAGAGGTGGAAGAGAAGGTGGTCGAAATAGTGGGGAGACAGGGCACATCAGGAAGAACTGTTGGAAGTTGAATGGGAGTGTAAAATCCCAATATGAGAAAAACTAATCTAAATTTGCTAACGCTGCCACCCATGATGGGATATTACCTACTCTAGCTGGCCCTAAACTTGATCAATAGGTGACTAGCTCTGCCGAGGAGTATGCTCGCCTTACTCAATTGTTTGTCTCTTAGCATAGCTCATCTTCCACAACCACTTTAGTCGAGACAGGTAAATCTATAGCTTGTCTCTCTTCATCATCTCTCGTAACTGGGTCATTGACTCAGGGGCAACTGATCATATGACAAGTACCACAAGTACACTTTCTTCCTTTCAATCTTCTTCTCACTTAGCTCCTGTTACCCTTGCTGATGGTTTATCCACTCCTGTTATAGGAAGTGGCACAATTGACATCACCCAATCCTTTTCTTTGTCTTCTGTCTTATGTGTTCCTCGTTTTCCTTTTAACCTCTTGTCAGTTAGTAAAATCACAAGTTCTCTTAATTGTAGTGTTCATTTCTTTCCTGATTCTTGTATCTTTCAAGACCTTGGGACGAAGAAAATTATTGGTAGAGGATGGGAATTTGGTGGGCTATATGTGTTGGAGTGCCCACAAGCATCTATGACTAGTCTTGTTGCCTGCACAAGCTCTATCTCCCTTCTTCAACTTCACTGCCAATTGGTCATCCCTCCCTCACTGTTTTGAAGAAAATGTTTCCTAGCTTAGGATCTGTAACTAGGTTAGATTGTGAGTCATGTTAACTAGCTAAGCACACTCGTGTCCCTCTTCCCACTAGGATTGTTAAACGGGCTGCGTCCCCTTTTGAATTAATCCATTCAAACATTTGGGTCCCTGTCTTATTGTATCTAAATCTAAATTTCAATATTTTGTCACCTTTATAGATGATTATTCTCGAACTACTTAGTTATATTTAATGGAAAATCGTTTAAACTTGTTTTCCATCTTTTGTCAATTCTATGCTGAGATAAATAATCAATATGGTTGTTCTATTCGTATATTGCGAAGTGATAATGCTAAAAGAATATTTTTCTTCTTCCTTTAATTCTTTCTTGTCTCAAAATGGCATTATCCATCAATCTTCCTGTGTCGTTATCCCCTAACAGAATGGGGTCGCAGAAAGAAAGAATAGGCACCTCATGGAGGTTGCCCGTGCCCTCTTATTCCATAACAAAGTTCCTAAGATTTTCTGGGCTGATGCAGTGTCTACTGCATGTTTCTTGATCAACCGGATGCCTTCATCTGTCCTTGGGGGACAGATTCCCTATTCTCTCCTGTTTCTCTCTCTTTCGTTGTTCTCTCTCCCTCCCAAGATCTTTGGATGTACTTGTTTCG
>JASKGM010006569.1:0-10937 GCA_034509205.1 Ceratonia siliqua
TCCCACATCGGAGGTGGAGGATGATAACATGCGGTATATAAGCCGAAGCAAACCTCCCATGCATGACTCGAGTTTTGCGTATGGAGTTAGGCCAAGCCCAAAATATAACAGTTTGGCTGTCGCCACCCTTTAGCTCATTGTCGTGCTACAACCAACGTCCCTTCAGCTGATAACAAGTGTGGTAGTCCTTAATAGTGTCCTTAGTTTCCTAGCTACACTGGTTGGACCAATGCAAGGGGACACCGGCTTGTTAATGGTCTAGGGTTACCCCACCCACCCCTTTCTAGCCTCCTTAGCTTGATCCCTTACTTAGTTCATTTCATCCACTTTATAGGCTTAGTCCATTAACTGTTTAAGGGTCGCGGGTCGACCTATCCACACTTCAGCCTTGATTTCCTCCTTTAATCAGTTAAGAAAATCCCCTACAAGTAACTCATCGGAAGCACCTCAGAGTGGTATTGAGAAGAGTTCGAAAGGCCTCCATAAATTTCATCATGGTACCTTCTTGTTTAAGAGCTAACAATCATTTATAATTGTCCCCTGTTTGGGTTGGCTAGAACCTCTTGAGCAACTCTTCTCTAAACACTGCCCAAGAACAGACAAGCTCTATCCTTTCCAGCCATTGATATCAGTTCAATGCCCTTCCCTCCAAGCACACTGCCACTTCATCCATCTAAATACTCTAAGAATGGGTGTGTTTAGGACATGTAGTTTGGTTGATTATTTAGAAGGACATCTAGAGGGCCTTTGTTTGAGAGAGACTTAGAGGGTAGATGTTAATAAGAAATTCTATAGTGAAAATGGCTTCATGCCAAAAGTATTTAAGAACATGCATGTGAAGAGCAAAAAACGAGTGACGTTATGCAAGTGATGATTCTTTCATTCAGTGACCCTATTTTGTTGTGGAGTATTGATATGATGACTCATATGGGCCTTTCTAGGTTGAACATAACATAAATTAATTTACTATAAGTTGACAATACCTACAAATAGTAAAATACATCATGTGTTTCATCCATCTTTCTTAAAGAGTTTCATGGTAAATTGGGAGTAGCAAACTCTATCCTGCTTGATACTCCAGTAGTGATTACATCAGGTGCATCAGCCATTGTTGATTGTGGACAAGTTTCTACTTGTAAAGGTTTCCAAGTGCAACTGTTGGTAAAATGGGAGGGAGCCTTTAAAGATGAAGCCATGTGGGAGAACTTGTTAGACCTTCAGGAGCTGTTTCCTTATCTTAACCTTGAGGGCAAGGTTCTTTTTCAATAAGAGGCAATTATTGCATTGACATGATGATGAAGTTATTTTAATAAGGGATTTAGATGTTGAAATTGAGTAGTAGCTAATTTATAGTTTATGAAGTGTTAGAAATGATGTACCTAGATAGAAGTTTTAGAGTAAGTTAAATGTAACAATCATAGCCATTTTAGCTTGTATTGCGAAAGTTAATGGAAGTTATACTCTATTTGTTAGCTTATGTGGATGACTTCTACCTGCTATAACCGATTGATAGCTTTAGTTATTGTAGTTATGATAGAGATCCCAAATATGTTTACTAGAACCTATTATAAAAAGAAGGGCAAAAAGGAAAATTGGCATGAAAAGTCCTAGTTTGATTAGGAATAAAGAGTCTTAGTCTGATTAGGAATGCAGAGTCCTAGTCATATTAGGAATATAGAGTCCCATTTTAATAATTTACCCCTATATTATGGGCTATTTAAGCTAAAGTTGGCAAGGTTCATGGAGAATATTGAGTTGTAAGGGAGATCTGTAGCTTCTTGAAGTGCGAGGACACTGCTTTTGAGATTTCTTTTCATTTTCTTCTTCCCGCAACTGTCTAAATGGGACATTCCCTATTATTTCCTTATATTTTTACTTGTTCCTTTGTATTTATGGGTATTTCCTTGTATTTTCTAGTTGCCTTGGTGAATAATAGTGAAGGTTTCTGGGTTTCCATTAGTTGGTATAAAAGTAAGGTGGTCCATCGGGGTGTGGGGACCACTAGGATGGAAGAGAGGATGGAATAAGCCGATAAGGATATTGTGGACCTAAGGCAAGAAATGAGATTCAACACTATTTATTAGACATTAGGGAGTTCATAGTTGAGATGAGGATGAAGATGGTTGGAGACTAGAGGGGTTTGTCAGTGGACCGAATAAGGAAAATAGAGAAGGGGTAACGACCAAAGGAATAAGAGATAACTAGAGAGATGACAAAGAAAACAAAATTCAAGAGGTTAGAGTTGCCTTTATTTTTCGAGGACGATCCGATGGGTTGGTTGTTTCGGGTTGAACGATATTTTCAAATGAATGGAGTAGAGGATGCTACCAAACTCCATGTCTTAAACATACCCACTCTTAGAGTATTTGGTAGCTTAGCTTTTGTTCACATCCATAAACAACATTGCAGTAAAATTGACCCAATAGCCCTTAAGTATGTGTTTTTAGGGTACTCTAATGTTCAAAAGGGGTATAAATGTTTTCATCCTCCAACTAGAAAATTCTAGTCTCTATGGATGTCAATTTTTGTGAATCTATCCCATATTATTGTTCTCATTATCAAGAAGCTAAATCTTATGATGGTGAGCAATTGCTTTCATCTCCATTCCCAAATCACTTCTTATTCCAACACATCAACTGAGTACATCCTTACATCCTCAGAAGATAAAACATAATCCATTCCAAATCTCAAAGAACCACTCAAGGTGTACTCAAAGAGAGATAAGTTCACATATATTCAGCAGCATGTCTAACCATTGGATCTAACTCCTACTTAAGCTCATAGAGAACCATCAAGTATGGAATCCGAACCTAGTATTTCCACTAAAATTACTTTACTTGCGGATGAAAATGGTTCCTTTTTACCTACTGAAGAAAACTCATCTCAATCTACCCATGGCTGTGTGAAAAGGAAAACAAAGTTGAATTCAGCACCCTATATCACATTATGTATCTTACGATAACCTTTCAACCAAGCACAAACCCTTCTTGTCAACCTTAAACACCATAGATACTCCGCTGACTGTACAAGAAGCCTTAAAAGATAGGGATTGGTCATAAGCCATGAATGAGGAAATGAGACCACTTGAGAAAAATAAAACATGGGACATAGTTACTAAGCCAATGACATAACTACAATGAGTCCAATATCATAATATAAATTATTAGAAATCTACAATGTCTTCCTCAAATTTTCACTTCCAATAACAAAAAATAAATTCAAAGCCTATCACTTATTCTATATTCTTCATCTATGTCTTCTACTCTTCTTCAACGAACACATTGGAACCTTCTCTGGACAACAAAGAAGTCTCTAGCCCTGAATCATCGACATCTATTATTCACAATCATAAAAATTAAAAAAACAGTCAATCTTAATTCTTAGTGGTCAATTGATAATCAAATTTGAAATTTCAAGAAATTGAAACTGAAAGTAAATATTACCATCATTAGTCACAATAAAGTCATGCAACCAGTTTTTGGTGCAAACAAGCATTTGTACATTTTCATGATAAAAAGTACTCCTATACTTTGTGAGAACATGACCACCATGCTAAAAGCAGATTCTGATGCTACTGTAGTAATTGAAATGCTCAACACATCATGAGTCATAACAAAAAGATCAAGATGCCGGATAGCACTATCACTCCAAAAGTTAAGTACTTCCTGTTACCAAAAAGTTCATAATCAAGTTTTGGCTCTTCTAAATAAATATTCAATTTAGATTTGCCAATAATAGAAATTTTTTCATTTTGAAACATTTTGAACTCCCATAAAATATATACAAAAAGTGAGTAGAAAAAAAAAGTATTAAAATTAGAAAGATGCAAGACTTGTACTAAAGAATTTTGCTCCCTTACGTTTGTTGCCTCTAGATTGAGAACCACTGATTGTATTGCTTATACATGTGTTTGTTGCATATTCGTTAAAGAGCTTATACAACCTTCTCTTCACACTTTCTACTTTTTCTTCACATGTAGAAATATCAATCTTAGAGTAACAAAACTTCAAGAAACCAAGCTTCATACGTGGGTTAAGAATAGCCCCAAATGCAAGCACCACCCTATAATCCTTCCAATACTTATCGAACTTCAATTTCATTCTTTGAGCCATGTCCTTGATAATGTCCTCTTCAATATTCAAATTCTCATTTAAGATACATTCAATTTTCCAAACTCGCAAAAATACAAGTTGGAAGTTGGATAAGATGAACCAGATATCAAGTTTGTGGCATCATAAAATGGCTCCAAGAATTCACAAATTGTCCTTATTCTTCATTCATCATCTGTAGGACAATATTTATAATTTTTATTAACCAATTGGAGGCTAGCAAAAGTTTTTTCATATTTGATTGCACTTCCAAGCTTCAAGTATGTTGAGTTCCATCTAGTTGACACGTCTAAACGCAAACCAACCCCTACATCAATGCTAACTTGTTGAACACACTCTTGGAACTTTTTCGTTCACATACTTTACACTTTCTCTTATTTTATACAATGCTTCATTGTCTACTTTCAAACCCTCTTGAACAACAAGATTTAATATATGAGCTGAACAACATACATGGAAATATTCACCATTGCAAATTAAGTTGTTTTGCAAGTAAATATGACCTTTCAAGATGTCTTGCATGTTATCATTAGCAGAAACATTATCTAAAGTAAGAAAGAATTCTTTTTTATCTATGCCCTACTGCTTTAAACAATAAAACATAGTCGCAGCCTATTTAACTCCAGTGTGTGGAGGAGGCATACGATAAAAGTTAAGTATCTTGCTACATAACTTCCAATTCTCATTCACAAAGTGAGCAGTCAAACAAATGTAACCCTCAGAAGTATATGATGTCTATACATCAGAAGTTAAGAAAATCTTATTAGGAATCCTAGACATGGCTTGTTTTAGTTTCTCCTTTTGCCTTAAATGAATTCTTCGGCACACATGTCACGTGAAATTCTAAGATCAAATTCCTTAGCCTTTGCCTTCCCTTCATAATCTTTGCCTTCCCTTCATAATTAATGAACATTTGATGTGGACTAGAGAATGAAATCATTTTACATGTATCAATGTGACAACGTAAATGTGAAGTTCCATAATTTATACTACCAGGTTTAGCACCACCAGGTTTAGCACCAACTTTATACACACCTTTAACACCATTACAAATTGCCTTTCCTATCTCATCATCTTTTTTACCACCTTTAGTAAAAAAATTCCAAACATTTGATTTTTCTTTTTTCACCTTCTTATTTGTTAACACAGGGCTAGATTCACACTCTTTGAATTGGGATGCAAGAATTTCATCTTAATTCAAAACCCTTAAGTCATCATCACTCACATTAAATGACTTTGATTGATCCATTACCTTCAATTTCATGCAATAACAAACCCTTAACATTATGGTCATCTACTTCAGATACAAAATACATTTTAATCAAAGAGGATTAAATTTCCATCTAAACAACTACATTAACAGAGTTTTGAACCTTCATTTCTTCCAACTTAGATTCATAACACTTTATAGGTTACAACATTGAATTTCTAATTTTCTAATCACAATAACGTAGATTCATAACACTTCAGTCCATGAACTTAGATTCACAATAATCGCTAGATCAAAGTGGTTTAAAACGATAGTTTTACAACACTTTAATCACAAATTTCACAATAACTCATTTTCACAAAATAACACAAACCAAAATCAACTAGAAACCAAATCAACTAGACTTGAAGGGCTCGAAACCAAATCAACCAAGACATAATTTAGAATCACAAGTTAAATCAACGAAGGGTCCAGGACTCGAAATAGCACAAAATACCAACTAAGCTAAAAGGAAAACATACCTTCCACTCTTTGTCTCTTCTAGACAGTGAAGCAGGCAGAAAAACTTAGAGCTTCCTGGAATCATGGCAGTTTATTATGGTCGTCGGTTGTCGGCTGTTGGGCGGAATTGTGGAGTCGTCATCGCATAGAGTTAAGGAGGCAAGGACTGTGAGAACTGAGGAGTTATGTTACTGACTTGTGCAGCTGAGGACTTGTGTGACCGAGTGGGAGGATAAGAAGGAACTAGGAAGTGACTAGTACAGAACTTAGGGTTTACTTTTTTTTTTTTTTAATTTTGCTTCACAAAGTTTACTCGGCCCAAACTTGGTTTAGCCCCCCAATCATGGGGGCTAGCCCATATAGGCACGGTTAGAATATGGGATGCTAATAGCAACGTAGCTCAACTCCTATTATAGCACCATATGTGTTGGCCCTGTGAGCCTAACTCATATTGACACCCCAAGTGGTAACTGGGTGACTCGGAGAAGTAAGAAACAAGAGGTGATAACAAGATCAAGTGCAGAAGCAAAGTTCATAGCTATGACTCTAGGAATTTGAGTTATTGTGGTTAAAAATCATATGGATGATTTGAGGATTAAGAGGATAAAACCAATGGAATTGTATTTGATTACAAGTCAGCGATTAACATTGCTCATAATCTAGTTCAACATAATCTCACGAAAGATGTGAAGATTGATAGACATTTTATAAAGGGAAATTTGGAAGATGGCATAATCAATCTCCCATACACCTGGCTTGAAAAAATAGCAGATGTGCTTACTAAAAGTCTACCAACTCAAAAGTTTTAGGAGTTTATCCACAAGTTAGGATTGAAGGACATTCACTCACCACCATGAAGGGAGTACTAATAATATTCCTTAATTTATAAAGATTCTATTATTCTTTTAGTTTATAGGTTTTTTATTGTATATAATATGTGGTATTTATTTCCTTGCTTACTATATATGATTCTGCTATCAATCCTCCTTGATTGTAGAATCCTCTGTGATTATAGGTGAATCTCTACTATACATCCTATGTATATAGCAATTGCCTCTAATGAGTGTATATGATTCTTCTTCTCTAGAATCTTCATTGTTCAAGTATTATACTTTTAAAACATACCAATTCACCCCCTCTTGGTGTACTTATCTTTCAACCATAAGCATCAAATTTCAAAAAATAAATAGATATTTTAACCTAAAAATTTTCTAAGCTTGACAAGCATTGCAACTTCGATAAACATCTAATGTGCTGGTCAGGTACACATGTGACTTACAAAAATCATTGACAAAAAAAATCAAATAATTAAATACAAATTTGCGACGTATGTTATCAAAAAGCAATACGAGAATTAAAAATCACAATATTTTTGAAGAGGAACACTATATTAGCCTAAAACAGCTGCATTAGGAAACCATAGTCACCCCAAACGAGGAAAGCGCCTGAAATATTTGTACTTGGTGAAATGCAAAATGAAAAGACAACACAACAGAACGCAAGAACATTGGAAGCGCCCTGTGATACACTGATACTCGCAAAGCAATTTCGTCAAACTATTTATCACTGATTCTCTGACATAAATTGGCACCCAGAGGGATGCTGGACAATTCCTCTTCACAAACATCAGGCTAAATTCATCAACACTTAACAATATAGATAAAATTCTCAACATTGGCTAGATGGAAAGTTTGAGAGAAGGCTAATAGAAAGCACTATTTCATATCACAACATATTATCTTACATAAAACCACCCTCATTCCAATATTGACAGAGCCTGATAATTCAGAATACACAGCAAAATATAGATGCAGTTATACAAGCAATGTCTTTCGACTACATGTGGTCAGACCTGCTGTCATCCTCACTATTTGCATCAGCAGCATGTCTGCAGTAACAAAAACAATCAAAACATGATATTAGTGCTTCAAAATTCCTTCAAAACCAGTTTAAGTGATGAGGATCTAAACCCAAATGCTATAAGTAGAACAAAAAAGAAAGATAAAAGTTGCATCAGAACCAACCGCCAAGATGACGTTAGATTTCTAGCTTTCCTGTCTAACTGAAGGTTCTCCAAAGCACTCGAAGCATGAACTACATCCTCTGGAAGCTCATCGCTGTCATATCGCCAATTGTACTCATCCTTCCTGTAACCAGCCACGGAAGATCCTCCTCTTCTATCTGAATGCTATAGAGTGTAAATTAAAGGAAGTTTCAAGGACGCAGAAAAAGTAAGGTTAAAAGTAAATCATAATATATGGTATACCCACCAGATGCCTGGGAAGAAGGAACAGACCTGCAACCAGCATGTGCATTGCATAAAACATATCAACTGAGTTAAAAAGAAGAGAGGAGCAACAAAAAAAAAAAAGGAAAACAATGGTAGCATTGGACCAACAACTAGAGCAATAAGGATAGCTATGAACCTTCCAAGTGGAGGTAAGCCACTAGCAACAGATGATGATGAAGGCCTTCGCATGTTCCAGGATTCTAAGTTTGGCAAGGACTCAGTTTCTGATGAGTTAAATCTCCTTCCACTAGCCCTTGCTTGGGATAAATTCTGTGATATCATAATTCACTTTTCAATTAATTAAAGATGATAAACTTGCAACAGCACTAACATCTATGCTTTACAATAGTAATGAGCAACCAAAGGTCAAAAAGAATGTTTTCTATTGTGCAAGACAAATGACAGTTCCCCCAACATATAATCAACAGAAAGAAACAACCTCTAACATTTGGACCAAAACTTTAATTTCTCATTCCTCTTTCATCACCTTATCATAAAGCAATCAACCTAGATATCTCTATCCCTTCAACCTTAACTGCACTACTTTCCCTACCTTTATCCCTGACTGAAATAAGTACCAAAAGATTTAACCAAATATCATCAAAGATCCCACAGTCCTCCTATCTTACTTGGGCTTGGAGCTAGCCAAGCTGAAGTAATTATCAATGTTTTAAAACCCAACCTGGACAAGCTATCGAGTCAAGGGCCAACCAATTCAACCAGTTAAACCAACGTCTAAACCGGATGACATTATAATTACATATATACACGTATAAAATTTAATATATCTTTATTATTAAAATTTACTATATGCATATATTTTTAATAGCTATATATTAGTACATTTTATTATACAAAATTATAAATTTTAAGCATATCTTAAATATCATATAAAATAAAACTTGAGAGCAAAATATAGTTAGTAAAAAAAGTTTTATTAATATTATTAGATATTTCATATAATTTGTATGTAAATAGAAGAACTTTACATATTATAAAGAGTAATGCTACTCACAAACACTCAAAATAAATCACTCCCTCACTCTTTCTCGCTGCACTTCATCGCTCCTTTCCACTTTTAAGAGTTTGAGTATAAAGTTTGTAAGAGTACAGTTACTCTATTATAAATATATTACTTTTTGGTTAATATAGCAAAGGAGCTGTTGGCCAGCTTGGTTTCTTGGTGCACCTTCATACCAAGGGAACCAGGTTCAATTCTTCAGCCCAACAGTTCTTCTAAAACATTTTAAAATCAATGATCTGGTGCTTTAAAAGGGTACCATGTCATCACTCACTCACCCGTCAGTTCAAGAAATGGGACTGGGTCACCCAGTTATTGAAAACCAGCTGGTTCTGTCCAGTCCAAACCAGTTGATTCTGGTTCAAACACTAGAACTGGTCTTGAAGGGTAACCAGACTGGACGGCTGATTCGGTCCGGGTTTGACAGCACTGGTAATTATACTAAAGGAGCATAGACACATGCACAGACACACGGAACAGATAGGCCACTTCGCACACTCAAAATAGTGTGTGAATGTTAGGGAATACTAGATATCATGAAATAGCAAATAACATTCTAACAAAAAGACTTCGCTTAGGGTGAGTCAAGACAACCATTTAAAGTACTGCATATGCGAGCCTTCATTCCTGAAATGTTAGGCTCCAAATCCCTTGCAAGTCCAAATTTAGTATGAAAAACCACTATCTAGAATGTTCAGCCAAAACAGAAGAAAAGATAAAGGAAAGATATCATTAATGCAACTAAAAGAAAACCTCAAATTTCAAGAATCCTTCAAGCACATCCAAAAGTAGAGGGCTATCTCCATTTCTGTTGAGATCATATCCATTCTTGCTACTAAATTCTTTCAACTCAGACTTCCAAAAGTCTTTTTGCTGCAAGACAATAAATTCAACCTAATTGGAGTCCTAGTGGGAATTAAACAGAATTGAAACAAGATAAAATTACTATGCAAAGAGTTAGTCGATTACCAAATTACATTCTGGAAGATAAACTTTTAGCGTGTGGTTGAGCTGTGCCCAGTCCAAGTATTCGCATACCAGTGCAGTCAGGAGTCTACCTGCATGGCGAAAATAAAAATTTTATGTAAGGAAATTAAGTTGGAATAAGATGCACAACAAATTGAAGTAAAAAAACGTAGTAGTATAAAATTTACAAAATGCAACAAAATATTTTACTGTCAGTACATATGCTGTATGATAACCCCATAACTGGTAATGTTGAGCATTGTTAGTATGTAAGGGTATAAGTGTCTTATCCTATTTGTAGTAAGGGTAACCTTGTCTATTCTTATTGTTAGTCTATTCCATATATATATTATTGTGCCAACCCTAAATGAGGTGTCTAGCTTTTCAAACTCTCTCCCGTTACTCCTTCCCTCTCTTCTGCCTCTCTTCTTCTTCTCAATGCTTACATGGTATCAAAGCATGGATTGGTACTGACCCATCAAGCTAAACTCAGTTTTATTCTCCCCTGCTTGTTCTTCTCCCTCGTTCCTCTTCTTAGAAGGCGCGCCACAGTTACGCGCATTGGTATGCAGTGCGTGCACAGATGACCGTTACCCATTGGTTCCAATTTTGACCACCAAGTGGAGCTGCCGATGGTTGAGGACGGTGTAGAAGGGGTGGTTGGCGGTGTCTGTGCTCGTCGGAGGTCCAAGGTTGCCGGCCGGTGACTGGGCTTGCTGAAAAAAACTAGTTTCGCACGTGTACCAGTTCCTCAGGTTCTTGCTATCTGGTTTGAGCAATTCTGAATTTGTGGGATTATTCAGGGCACTTGGTTGAACATTTCTACAATTTCAGTTTTCT
>JASKGM010006570.1:0-10937 GCA_034509205.1 Ceratonia siliqua
AATTAAAATTGGGATATGAGAATTAGGTGTTAGACACATCATCTGCACTTAATTGAGCTCTCTTGAACAAGAGTTTAGATTAAATTCATTGGTTTGATTTAATTTAGATGGTTGTGTATTTTTCCTTGTACTAAATTCAATTAACTAAATAATTATCTAGATCAAAAAAATTAATTAGTTGATTGTAAGTGAGTGCTATCCGTGATCATTTGAGTACTCTAACTTTAATGAAAAAAATCACTAATCTCAACTTAGGAATTTTAGTTTAATCCACTTAATATTTCAATACATGATTGGTTAATTAACTAAACCCCATTGATTTCAATAGAATTTAATTCAGTTTAAGTCATTATTTTACATTCTTCTAGTTTAGTGAGTTTGATTAATTTTGAGCCTTCGTAATAATTTGATTAGAGTGTTTAGGATTTTATTTTATTCACTTTAATTTATTTTGTCTTCTTTTATTTGGTTTCTTTTAATTTGTTCACTTAGGATTTTATTTTATTTTGTTTTGTTTTATTTTTAGTGTTTAGTAAATTTATTTTTTTGAAGAAAATAAGTAAAAAATTTAAACAAATGCAATTCATTGAGAGATTAAATTCGGAATAAACTTATCATTAGGTTATTAGTGATTTGTGCACTTGCGAGCATTTAAAATTTTTACATCAATAGCTACTAATAATGTTCTTAAACTCTTCTTGAATGATTGTTATGTTCTTCCATTTGATTTGTTCCTTAGGTTTCTTTAAGTGTGCAATTAAATGAGCTTGAGAACTATATAATGCTAGAATAGAGGACTTGAATACGTAATCGTTCTTGTTTCATATTCATGATAGCTATTAGTGGTTATGGGGATGTCTATATCTTGATAACTATGAAGAGAAATATAACAAGCCGAATGCTTCGAGCTTGTGAAAATACTTAGACTAACCCATCTTCTCATCTTAATGCTTTCATTGATTAAATCTAGAGAACTTGTTCTAGGTTTTTCATTAAATAGGGAGTAAATAGGGAGCGTTCTTCTATTTAACGACAAACTAAGGAAAGATTGAAGTAGCAGGGTAACTGCTACTATCTACGGTTAGTAGTCAGGACTGGAAGTTAGGAATCTTTTCAAGTTTATGATCATAATGAATGATTGTTTATGATCATTTGTCGTTATCTATTGGTAAAGAGTGAATCCTCCATCAAGTTTCTCACCTTATTCTCATTTTTTGTTGTTTATTTTATTTCTTATTTTATCTTTAGTTTCTTGTTTTCAAAACCCCTAATTTTATATTTCAGTCATTGATTCTTTAATTTTATTAGTGGCTTATAAACTAAACCCCATCATTTGAGAAAAAATGACCATTGCTCGTAAATCAATATACTCATCACTATACTGCGATAATTTATTTGTGAGTTCTCATTTAGGAAACCATTTGGGAACACATCAATAGGCTTTCAAATGGGTCTTCATCTTCAGAGAGGATGTGCACGTTAGGGCTTAGCAGTAGTTGTCTTGTTGTGTGAGGTCATTGTTTGGACTTGGGGTACATCGATTGATTATGAGTTAGGCTGTTGCTTGGAAGAGTGAACTTAAATTAATTATATTTTTATAAACCAAATTTTTTATATTTTTGGGATAATAATTCATTAGTGTATAATGGAATTTCAAATTTTTACATAATACTTCATGGACACCATGCCAAGATAGTATTTTTTTTTTTATAATGTTATTTGTACATTATTATTTTTACATCTCCTCTCACATTTATTATTTTATTGTTATCTATCATATATTATTATTATTATTTTATAATATATCAATGATTAAAAGTGAAGGAGTAAAAAAGGTATAGCAAAAAGTTATATACAAATAACATATCTCTATTTTTTTTTATCATTTATAAAAAATATTTATTCAATTATAAAAAGATGTTATTGGTATAATTGAATTACCATTTTTTATAACTGAATAATTATTTTTATAATACAATCATTTTTTATAATTAAAAAATATTTTTATAAGATAAAAAAATTAAACAATGTAAAATACAATACCCATAAGACACCAGAAATTTGATGCAACACCAATAAATAATTATTCCTATATTTTATTATTTCATTCATTTTAATATTTTTTTATTATAATATAATACATTTATAAGATATGTAAAAGAATTATTCCGTGAAAAGGTGCGGAAGGAATGAAGTTAGAGTATGTACTTATAAAGAAACAGGTAAGTGATAGTCTTATGAAAATAAGTGAAAATTTTTTTTGGTAAGTAAAATAAGTGGAATTTTTAAAAGTATAATAAATTACTATTAATTATATACTAATTAATAAATTATTCCATAAATTATTACTAATTAAAAGTAATAAATTTAATTGATTAAATTTAAATAAAACAGTAAGCAAAATTTTAATATAAATTAATTTTTTTAATTACAAACATAATAATTACAAATTTTAAATATAGAATAATAAAATTATCAAAATATTAAACATATTTTTATAATTTAAATTTTAAATGTAAGTAATTGGTAATAAAAATATATCAATATTTTATTTAATTATAGTATTATGAATTTTTAATAAATTCAATGTTTTTAATTAATAATTAATATTACTGTCTTAACTTATATTATGTACATGTTAGTTCATATTTTAAATTGATTAAATTTTTAAAATAATTTTTTATTATATTACTTCTTATAAATTAGAGTTATGGTTATTTTTTAAATAATTGAGTGAACGATTATTCATAGAGTAAATAATTTTAGAGTAACAAATAAATTTCATGATAAATTTAATATGTTAATGAAAGTTTTAATTCTATCTAAAAGATATATATATATATATATATATATTATTGTGATAATAAATAAAAAATTATATATAAAATTTTAAGATAATTTAATATAAATTTTAAAATATTATATTTCAAAACACTAATTTTAATTTAGTACCTTCAATTATTTTGAAATATCACCTTAAAAGTAAGGTTGCGTTCGGATTGGCTTTTGGCAAAGGACAATGAATTCTTTTTAAAAAAGAATCCCTTTTGCTACAATAAGAAGTGTTCAGATCTCTTTCTCTACAAAATGAGAAGGAGATCCAAAATGAGATTTTATCATTAAAGGAGAAGGTAAATTTTGTAGCTTCTAATTGTAGAAGGAGATATTATTTTGCTTCTTAGTTTTACCCTCAACCCCTCGCGACATTAGTCATCCAATTGTAAAAAATATCTTTTAATCAAATATTTTTTTAATACAGTTATATTATTTCTTTAATTTTTTTATTTTTTGATTATGACTATTTTTACCAAATTATTATTTAAAAATTTTCATTTTATTTTAAAAATTGTTATTTTGTCATGTATATGTTCAGTTTATTATTTTAAAATTAAAAATAAAAATTTGACCAATTAAAAATTATTAATTTTAAATTCCCTTATGTATGCCATTTTCAGTAATTTATCAATCAAAAATCTTTTTACAGTTTTGCAATGGAACACATTTTCTGATTCAAAAGTCCTTTTCATTTACTGCATCTGAATGCAAAATACTCATTATGCTAAAATACATTCTTTTTTCAAAACTAACATTTCCTTATATAAAAGTCATTTTTTTGAAAGAACATTTGAACAGACCCTAAGAAATGACGACGAAGGGAAGTAAATTTTTATTAAATATTATTTTAGAATATACTATAACTGATCAAAAATTAATTTCTTAAAAAAACTTCTTTTAAAAAAAAAGAGTGAGAAAGATGGAACCTACCAGTTGGCATTTATTGGGCAGGTGGGGTTTTGTGGAATTTGGATTCAGTACATGATTGGTCCATTTTCGGCCCACCGTAGCCATTTGCATGTGCATGGACAACCATGATGGTTTTGGCAAAAAAAAGGCAAAAAAATGATGCCCAATCGTGGTCATTCACACTCGCGTGGAGGGCCATGATTGAATATGCCCAATCATGTTTCCCAAGTAATATAACTGGATCTGGATTCAATTATGTGGGATTAGGTGTCTTGGGACTAGGTAAGGAGAAAATAATCGAATCTCTCATTGCATGTGTGTGTGTCTGGGGGAGCAATAAGGACGAAATCATCTTTCACTTTTCTAAACCACCATTATTATTTTATGTATGTTTTGTGATTGGAGTGTGACTTCATTAGAAGAAGCAAAATGATAAGAGAGACTCCTTTGTTCTTTTTGAATTTTTTTAGAACGCATAATTCACTTTGTGGTTTCTAAAGTTTCCCTTATGATAAAAATAGAAAATTTTCCTGTTATGTTTTAACACACGTCCAGTACCAGTGGCCTAACAGTAATCTAACCCAGTCGACACGGCCCATGACCCAATAAGGTATAAGGACGTAAGTTTCTCTCTTCATTTGCCACATTTACAGGAATGTCATTCTGCCTCCCTATGAATGCCACCTCCCACAGGTACGATTGGTCACAGTTGACTCTCAGCATTTATTACACTCTTAGCTCATACCGAATTAACTTGATCATCGTAGTCTAGGTATTATCGACCTAGCTCCAAACTTACGTATACCATTGTACAGGACTCACTAAAGGAAAGATCCGATCCTGCAACCTGACTATATTAAAGACAACCTCAACATGACTAAAACAGGCATTGTCATTTGGCACCGTCCATGAGAATCATTTCCCAAAACTCTTGTGTGATTTGTGTTGTTCAGCATGGACACTTCCAGCCGATCTAGAAATGGCACTCAATGAACACTCAATCAACTTACATAAGCTCTTAGCCACTTAAGAATAAAAGTAAGGAAGATGTACCTCTCTCTCTTTTCTCAATGTGTTTTTTGGCTCCTCCCTTTTTCTCTAATGTGGATGGCTAGACCTTCTTACGTGAGGAGAATTTTAAGTTATATCTATAATAGTCTAACCCTATGACACTTAAGTGCAATTTAAAATTAGCCATCCCTAAAATTTAGGGATTCCACACACCTACTAGGAAAAGAATAGATAATCAAATCAACTAATGATTTATCAATTAATAATGTCATTATTAACTTGATAAATCATATTTCATTTGACAATTAAATAAAACGTGTGAGGTTTTCTTATTGGTTATGCTTGAATTAAAAATTCAAATGAATTTTATAATTACATTCCTTTGACTTAGTCTTCTACTGCGTGTGGGTTACTTAAAAAATTAAAACTCTTTTAATTTATAACCTTTTGTTCACTTAGATATTTAGGATAATTAGGGAGATATAGGTTTGAACATTTCAAACCTCCCTCCTTCTTACTTGGCCGTCCATCTCTCTATCTCATAGACAGCTAGTTTACTTCACTTAAGTTTGAACAATTCAAACTTTAGGTAATTTAAGATTAATTTTATTTTTAATTTAATAAAATTTTTATCCTAAATAAATGTCTTAGCCAAAAATCCTAATAAAGAAGGATTTAATTTAATTTTTTTCAACTTTTTTAAATTAAATAATTTGAACAATTCAAACATTAATTTAAAGTAGTTAAACCAAAAATAATTATTAAGATAAATATTGTCCAAATTAAGACAACACTTGTCTTAATTAAGACAAACCTTTGTTTAAGAATTTCATTCTCTAATTAAAAAACACTTGCTTAATTTAGAGAACCAATGTAAGGATTTTTTTTTTTGTCTCTTTAGTGAAAAAAATATTTCTCATATTTTCAAGCATGCTTAAGATAACATTTATCCTAATATAATTCTTTTGTCTAACTTAAGACAACTCTTATCTTAATTAAGACATAAGCTAAAATGTTATCAATTAATTTCATCTTAAATTTATTCCAACTTAATGTGGATTGAATTCTCTAAAGCTAGGTAGGGAATCCATTTGGACAGAGAAATTTCAAGCTCTAATAAACTTGGGATTATTTCAATCTCTTTAAGATAATTTAAGTTTATTAATTATGAAATCATTTCACCAAAGATTTATGATTGCACTCTTGATAATTCCTAAAATTAGTCAATGTTGAACATTGATTTGTCCAATTTGTAAAATTAGTGTTTCTGAACCCTTGTAGCCATCCATTGATACAAGGTAAAAATACTATTTTATCTCTTATGTCAATTTTGTCCCCTAGTATAAGATTTCATCCGATAAGTGACCAAATAATCTTTTATAACTTTTCTAAAATTATCTAGAAATGATGAGTAGATAATTTATCATTTCACTGGGCCAATATGTCACTTGTCTTCCTAAAATCACCACAAGTGATGTAATTTTATGAACTCCATTTCCTGGATTTATGTTCCCGGTTGTTCATTTCCACTATGATCTCAACATACAGAGTCTTGACCAAATGTCACACAATGGTCGTACCCAAAGTATATCAAAGATCACAATGGTCATGAACACGATTCCATAATCCATTAGGATTTTGGTTCTGCCACTAGTGGATACAATATATGTGAGTTCAAGTTTAAAGTAATGGTATTAACTTGAACTTGATATCTCACTTGATTCCAATTCATTTAATAGTGTCATTACCTAAAGTTTTTAGTTCAATGATTTGAGATTCATCATTCCTTTACACCAGAATCGCCAAACACATCAACCTCGAAGAAGTGCTAAACTAATTCGACCACCAATACAAAAACAAAAATAAGCCCCCAAGGACAAAAGAACCCGTAAAGAAAGAAGAGATTCCAAGAGAGATTGGTTCCTGAACCGGCACAGTTTTGAAACATATGCACCACGAAATTAGCCCAGAGTTCAGGTTCTTGAGGAAATCTACCACACCAAGATTGTCAGACTGCTTCCTTCAAAGCAAAATGTAGGCTCGAACAAGGAGAAGTGCTGTGCTTTCCACCGAGGGCGGAGGCATGACATGGACAACTGTCAGAATCATCAAATCTAATTGAGGATTTCCTTTAGAAGGGATTCCTTCAAAAATTTTAAGCTGATGTTCCAGTTTTGTAGCAAAACACAAACAGAGAGGGCTCCAAGAGGCATAGGTCTCTTTGGCTAGACCAATCTCCTCCCCAAAACCATACTTGCCATCGAAGCAGATCCCCAAAAAGAGGTCAACTAAACTAGTAGGAGCCTAAAAGAAATGCAGCATGGGTCATCAATACAATGTTTGAGGCACTTAGTTGGCAGAGGACTATCGCAGTCCTCTAGGAAGAAGCATTAAAGGACAGCTGGAAAACAACATCTGGAGATCCTCCTCACAACCACCAAAAAGCACAAACCTAATCCTACCATTTCCTTTATATATGCTGATTATGGCATTATCGATAGTGACCACGATGACCCAGTGGTCATGACCTGCTTCATCGTCAACTATGAGTTTGCAAAGTCTTAGTCGACCAGGGTAGCTCTGCATATATCCTCTTTCATGAAACCTTTATCAAGCTTGGCCTCTTGAGCTCTGACCTCCAGTACTACCCTGGCACCTTGATGGGTTTCTTGGGGGCCCATGTCGAGGTCAAAGGAAAAATCATGCTTATGACCATCCTAGGAGAATACCCCGAACTTGTAAATGCGGACGTCCAATTCCTAGTAGTTGACTGCCCCTCTACCTTATAACATCATCCTTAGCTGCCTATCGCTGAACCAGATCAGAGTCATAGTCTCTACCAGGATCTTTTACTTAAGTTTCCCACGGCTAGAGGGGCAGTGAGGTCCATGAGAGGGGACCAACTTCAAGGAAGAATCTGTTACAACATAAGCATGAGAGGACCACACTAAAATAGAAAAACAAAAACCTCAAACTAACCTACCACTAGCCAAACCCCCTTCAAGAGCTCGACAATAAAAAGGAGGAACATGAAAACTAACCTGCACCACAGGGTGACCTCCTCTCTGTTCATATCGGCAGAACCTTCCCTCAAACAGTCCAAGTGGGGTCCAACATACCCCCGACCAAGCTCAAGAAGATGACTGACCAGATCACCTTTAACACTAACATGTTCACCTGGACTACATCCAACATGCCTGCTATAGACCATAACTTTATCTATCATAAAATCTGCCATTAATGCAAGGGCAAGATCAGTCAACCAAAAGAAGAGAACCTTTGGCCCAAAGCATTAGGTGGAAATCCAATAAGTACATAAGCTTCTTGATGCCAGTTTCATCTGACATAAGCTTCTTGACGCTAGTTTCATTTGAGAGGTGACCTACAAGAGCTGGTTGTCCAACATGGTCCAATTAAAAAAGTCAAGCAAAAATGGCATATATGCATGGATTTTTCCAACTTGAACAAGGCCTACCCCAAGGATACATACCCTCTAAATGAGTATCAACAAATTCATGGACATTACCTCAAAAGGTACAAGTTGTTTCATGGATGCATACTCTAGCTATAACCACATCCGAATTCACCTCGACGACGAGGAGAAAACAACTTTCATTATAAAGAAAGTTGCATACTGCTACAAGGTAATATCTTTTGGGCCAAAGAATGCCAAAGCAACATACCAGCTATTAATGGACAAGATTTTCAAGAATTAGATAGGTCAGAACGTAGAAGTTTATGTAGACGACAAGCTCATGAAATCCCAAACTGAAAAAGACCACCTGACTGACCTAGTAGAGACATTTGTCAAGCTAAGAAAGTAAAACATGTGCCTATCTCACCAAGTGCGCATTCAAAGTAGGAGCAAGCAAATTCCTCAGTTTCATGTTGACACATTGAGGAACAGAGGGTAACCTAGACAAGTATGAGACAATTATAAAAATGGAACTCTCAAGATCGGTTAAAAAAGTCCAGAGGCTGACCGGTAGGATCGCAGCACTGTCCTGCTTTATGTCTAGGTCAACAGACCAAGCTTTCCCTTTCTTCAAAACTTTAAAAAAAATCAAGAACTTTGAATGGACCCTAGAGTGCCAGCAAGCCTTTGAGCAATTGAAACAGTACCTCGCCTAACCTCCAATCCTGTTTAAACCAAAACAAGGAGATATCCTTTACATCTACCTCATTGCCAGCAGCCAAGAAGTGAGCTTGGCCCTTGTTCGCAAGTAAGGAAAAACCCAATTCTTCATCTACTACACCAACCATGCTCTCCAGGGCCCCAAGCTTAGATACCATAAAATTGAGAAAATTGCCTATACCTTGCTTTTGTCAGTCCAAAGACTCTCACCATACTTCCAAAATCACTAAATAACAATCCAAACTGATCCACCCATTTGGTAGGTCCTCCTAAAACCCGACCCATCTGGATCATATTAGGCTGTTCCTTAGAGCTCTTCTAGCACTCCATCACTTATGAGCCTCGAGGTTCGATTAAAGCTGAATCCCAAGCTTACTTCATAGTGGGGCTCATCAAAGCCTACCAAGAATCTGAAGAACAACCAACTGGACAGTTGTGGTGTATGGATTATCAAATGCTAAAGGCGGAGGAGCAGGAATAATTGTGGAGGGACAAGAAGTAATAATCATTGAACAATTACTCCGATTCGAGTTCTTAACCTCCAACAACTAGGTCGAATATGAGGCACTCATACCAGGCTAAAAACGCATAAATGGCTAAATACTTAGACAAAGTAGAAAACCTCATCTCTAACCTTGAACAGTTCCAAATCCACCACATTCTAAGAAATAAGAACTCCCGAGCCAACCTCCTCTCTAAACTCAGCAATAGCAAAAGCCTTGAAAACAACCAAATTGTATTCCAAGAAATACTCCTGAACCCTAACATTGAACTAGCAAACTCAAACAACATTGACAATAAACCCCTAACGTGGATTACCCAAGTTGCACATTACCTCAAAATTGGATACCTACTCGTGGATTCCAAAGTAGAAAACCTCACCTCTAACCTTGAACAGTTCCAAATCCACTGCATTCTAAGAAACAAGAACTCCCAAGCCAACCTCCTCTCTAAACTCGGCAATAGCAAAAGCCTTGAAAACAATCAAATTGTATTCCAAGCAATACTCCTGAACCCTAACATTGAACTAGCAAACTCAAACAACATTGACAATAAACCCCTAACGTGGATAACCCAAGTTGCACATTACCTCAAAATTAGATACCTACTCGTGGATAAGGTTGAAGCTTGGAAGCTGCAAAAAATAACTAGCGCTTATTGGGTGGTGGGAGAAATGCTCTACAAACGTGAGTATTACACCACTCTCTTAAAATTTCTCCCAACAGACCAGTGGCAATACATTCTTCAAGAAATACATGAAGGCATATATGGGTAGCACATCGGAGTGTGCTTGCTCGTAGCAAAGACCCTTCAAACAGGATACTACTGGTTAATCTTAAAGGCCAATGCCACTGACCTAGTAAGAATATGTAACAACTGCCAAAGGTTCGCACTGCCAAGATACGCTATCTACTGACCTTCACTGCTCGATTGAACCATGGCTATTATATAGAAGATGACTTGACCTCCTAGGACCCCTCTTAAAGGCTATTGGGTAGAGAAAGCTTTTGATAGTAGAAATATATTATTTTTCCAATTAGACAGAAGCTAAACTCCTAGCCATCATAACTACAAAGCAAGCTAATAAATTTATTCAAACTTTTATTGTTTACAGGTTTGGCATGCCTTACACCATAATCGCAGGCAACAAAACCCAATTTGTAGATATACAATTAAGAAATGTTTGTGCTGACTTCCACATCCAACTGAACTTCACCTTGGTGGAGCAGCCCCCAAGCCAATAGGCAAGTGGAAGTGATGTGTCCATAGCATACCACGAGTGTATGGTTTTGTCTAAAATAATACAGCATAAGCAAGAGTATCATATTCCAAGGAGGGTTTCTAAGTATCAAAAGTATGTAAATCCTTAAATTATCTAGTCAATCAATGATAGAAAATCCTAGCAATGGGTTTGATTAAATAAGAATGTTATGGAGTTGATACTAATTGATAACATTTACTGAGTAGTAAAGACCGGGTTTCCTTGAATGTGCTTTACCCTCTTTCTAGGTATAAAAACTCTACTCACATTAATCTTATGTTTACT
>JASKGM010006571.1:0-10937 GCA_034509205.1 Ceratonia siliqua
AAGATAGATTTGGGTCCGAATAATTTGTTTCAAGCGTCCCTAAGAGTATGAAATTTAAATAATTAGTACATTAATATAACATATTTTCTTCACTAATGTTCCCGAATTCCTATAACCCCAATATAAGTCCTTACCATACTATATATATATATTATTCTCACTTTTTTTTTTAAATTGTAACTATGGAAGGGACTTTTACGCATCTATCAGATTTTTTTTCGTGATTTAATTTATTTAATAAGAAAGAAGTATCCAGCCACTTTCTATAAATGAAGGAATCCAATAACCCCACAAAATCACCATTCCAAATCTGCTATATTGTCATAAATTTATAGATTTCAAAGGAAGGATGATAAACACATACTTACTAGAATAAAATAGTGTCGAACTCCAACTTACAGCTACCAAGAAACTCCAAAACATCCCTCACTTTCTCCGAGAGGGGCCGAACAGTAATAGCAATGGGGAAAGAGGGGTATTGTGTGGCTGGAGTATTGGGGGGTATTTTGCTACTATATATATTAGGGAAAAAGGAAGAGGTCTATTTTTTAAAAAATTAGCTAAAAATTATCCCTTTTTTTGATTGATTGTTTTTTTTCATAATTTTAAAAGGAGTGGTTTCTATTTAAAATATTTGGGTATTACAGCACTGTTTCACTTAAGCTGTGCAAATTAGGGTTTTTGAAATTATCTGTGAGAAATTCTAGTTATCTTCTCCCCCCGCGTCACAGACTCCTTTCCTTTATCTGCGAATTTGTGCTTTTCACTCTCTCACAGTCTCCCTTCACTCTCTCACTGTCACCCTTGCTCTCTCGCTGTATTCATCACTCTCTTGTTGTATCTGTTGCTTTCTTGCTATCTCCATCGCTCTCTTGTACCCCATCTCCATCAAGAGATACTGTGGGGTTTTGTTTATAGGTTTTTGAGCTTTTTTCTATTTAGGGTTTTAAGAAATGCATTTGATGAAATGAAATCAGAGGCCTTTATTAATTACTTAGCATATGTGATTCTTCACTAGAAGTAAGTTTATTTGTTTTAATTTTTTGGTTGGTTGTTGTTAATTTTTTCTATCTTCCATGTTTTACCCTTTGATTATTGATCTTCCTTAATATGATTTGTACATTTAGGAGCCTGAATACTGCTATACTAATTGATAACTAGAGGAAATTACTTATACTATTGCCTTGACAACTGCAGAGAATTGGAATAGGTTTCTTTTCTATATTCCCCCACAGTCTATGTGCTTTATGTTAGTAAAGTGATGGAATTGACATTATGAATGTAAATTCTTTCATTCCTTTTGTTGCTGTCTATCTCTAATATGTAAATGTATTATACAAGCTGCATATTATCTAATTTATAATTGTTTTGCAACTACAAACTCAGAACAATAATGTTGTAAATTTGTAATTAACCCTTTAAGAGCATGAAAGTTCATATGCTAAATTATTCAAGATTACATTAGCCACTATGTTTGTTTATTATCTTACTCCTTGTTCACACAGTTACAATTGCAAATTACAACTCTAGAAAAGAAGGAAATCAAAAGTAAAAGATCTACTTTATATTATAGTTGAACTTAATGGAAAAGGAGACAATTTATTAAGTACAATTTAGCATGATATGACTGAGTATGGCATGTGATTTTCACACTTGAACTTGGTTATACAAATATTCTTGAACTTGAAGTGAAAACTTGGTTATAAAAATTTACTTAGTGAATGATTTGTTCATCATCACATGGACCTTTTGCTTTGAATATAACATAATATGTTCAAGGTAAACGGTAAGGTAATGCTTTCCTTTAACAAATCCTAAAGGCCTTGATGCAGTGAAATGATTATAGTTTTGGTAAAATGAGACACCACAATCCATGTTTTGTGCTCTCCTTAATGCCAGAAAGCTTTCAATAATGTCTAAAAAATCTAATATGGGTGTTTTGTTGTGTTAAAGGTTTAAATTTTATGGAGTACCATTTAGTTTTAAAGTTACTATAGCCTTACATAAGATAGGTTATCTATATCTTTAGTTTAGTAACACTTAGATATCTTTAAGACTTAGGGTTACAAGTTCAAATCACAATCATATCAAAATGAGTAAAAAAAAAAAAAAACAAGGGCTTACTTAAAAATTAATTGGAGTTCTACATTTTGGTATGTTAGGTGCTAGAGGTTCTACGGAGGGAGCCTAACGTCCCTTAGGTCTTCCGTCATTTATAGAACGATGATATCAAAGGCTGGGTGCATTTACAGGCTGAGACCACTTATGTAAGTTTACTTAAAGTTTATTAAACTTTAATATTATAGGTATCTCTTTATGTCTAAATTAACTTCTCATTAATTATGATTTAACTCATGCAGAATTCTTTTGAGGAGTTAAGGGCCTATACTCAATCCTCTTCTTCTTTGTTGATAACACCCCAAGTCTTGATGCTCACAGCTGACCAAGTGACGGTCCTCATGCAGTTGTTGAAGAAGCATTTGCAGTTGTTAAAGTAATTGTCCGAGATAGTCACTGCCAATGCTGCCCCTGCCCCTCCCTTAGCCCTTGTGCCAATGTAGTGATGATGCGTCAAGTGATGACATTTGATGTAATTTATATACATTTTTTAATCTACTTAATAATATATTCAATTTGATCTACTCTGGTATGTTTTTCTATCTTTCATATTGTTTTCTTAAAGTTTAGAGATTAATGGATAAGCCTAAAATTAAATTCTACATTACTTGAAAAAAAATTTTGGCTAATTCTTTTTTCGTAGATTTTCTCACGACCTAGCCATGAGAAACTACTATTTAAATAATTGTTTTTGGGGAATTTGTTTACGGAAGTTTTTGTAGACTCATGTCCGTGAGAAATTCCGTAAGAAAGTCTTGAGAATGGGTCACGAAATTCACCATTTTTCTTTCGAAGTTCATTGTCATTTCTCACAAAATACGTCTGTGAGAAATCTCCTCATGACTCACTTTATCTGAGAGAAATTTTATGAAAACATTTCTCACAGTATCATTCTTCATGAGAAAATTTGATTTCACATAAATCCGTAAGAAATTTTGTAAGAACGTTATTGCTCCTGAATTTTTGAGTTATTTTTCATAAATTTTGTTCATGAAGAATTCCTTATTTTCTTGTAATATATATATATATATATATATATATATTTTAAAATAACACATTATTTAATTCGAATGTGGAACAACGACAACATCAACAAAGATACACCTTATATATATCCTAGGTGCTTAGGCCCCATTCCTATCTCTTTTTTTTTTGGAGAAGGTATTTTTTTAAAAAAAAAAGACATTTTGATAAAACTTGAACTGTTCATATATCTTTTTTTTAAAAGGAGAAATTAAAATAAATGAGTTTTTTAACTTTAAGGAAAAAGTAAATTTTTTGACTTTTTCAATTAAAGAGATTGACAGAAGAAGAAATAAAAAAAAAAATTTATTACATTTGAAAGTAAAAGAACATCTCCTCCTAAAAAAATATCTTATCTTTTTAAAATTAACTTTTCATTCTATAAAAGTCATTCTTTCTAAAAAATATCTTAACAAACCCTTAATAACTTTTGGATCGTAGCCTTATTGTCTGGCATTAATAACTCATCCATGGGTACAAAATTTATTTATTATTAAAAAGAAAAACTTTGCTACTAATACTTTGCATTGCTAGTCTCTATTTACCATTTCTTGACTGAGAC
The DNA here is from genome assembly GCA_034509205.1 of Ceratonia siliqua. Lineage (NCBI taxonomy): Eukaryota > Viridiplantae > Streptophyta > Magnoliopsida > Fabales > Fabaceae > Ceratonia > Ceratonia siliqua. Next base: position 3,704 of record JASKGM010006571.1, read on the forward strand.
GAGCTCAAAGTTATACTGAAACAAGTCAGAAAGCATATTTTGTATGATATAGTTAAGCATGTGAAATGTATATTATCAAGGGAGACAGATTCGAGCTTTTTCCTTCGGTTCTGACCAAAAGAACTCTTTGTAAAAGATCTTAATGTGCAGATATTCTACTGCTGTCAGCAAAGCTCAGCGTCTTGTGCAAGAATCTCATTCAGCCAAGTAAAGTGGCAAAAAGATTAAAAAAAGAAGGGGTTACCTTGATTGGTAATTATTCTGAGTCGTTCAAATAATGTAAATAATTCTTGAATTATTTGTTAAGTAATCGTTCTTTGCTTTATTTCCAACAGGCTATGCTTTTTTTCGACCCTCCTGAACCGTAGCTCATACACTTCCTGAACAATATCTGTTGCTTGAGGAATGGATCCTAACATAAAAACGGTGATAGTGGAAACACAGAATTCAGAGGGTTCCCTTATATTTAGAGTTTGAATTTTGTTTATTATTAACTGTGTATAATTCACGAATGAGCACAGTTTACACGAGAATTTTCCCAGTGGTTTATTTTATTAGTTATTCTTACCACTCTCCTCAAGTCATCTTGGATTCCGACGAAGTTTCTTTAGTTGTAATGGCTAGTAGTTTTTGGAAGATATATAGCTTCTTGGGTTGTTAATGCATCGATACAAATATGAATTGGGTGCAACAGTTCTTGCTCTGGGTGCAGGGAGAAAAATACAGAGAAACAGGTTGGGAGGGAAGAGCCAATCTTTGACAATTTTTAAGAGCCCACATCCAGGTCTGTACTTTTCTGTTTGTTCTTTTGTTATTTCAACTAGTTCTGTAATCAATCTTTGCATTGATTCTGAAAACTTTGCGCCATGCATTTGAACAGATTCTTACATTTTTTTTAATTAAAATTCTAAATAAAAAAACCCATGCGGTTGTCCTTGTGAAAAAAAGTATATGATGCAATAAGAGGTATTATCACCAATTTAAATCTTAACGCGAGTTTTAAAGAGAATGAAGTGAAATTATCAATAATGGAGCGAGATGGGATGAAAAGGAGTGAAAAGGAGAAAGTAACCACTCTATTGTCTCTCTTTCCCATTGGTTGAAAGTTACAAATGATCATTAATAGAGTTTTTTTTAATATTTTTCTCTTATAAAAAAAATCTTAAATATACATAGTTTACAAAATATGTATAAACTAGATCAATTATAAATAAAATTATAAACATATTATAAGTGAATTTTAACATATCTCATTATGCGTTCATTTATGATTAACTTGATTTAAATGATGTCTACTAAAAATTTATCCTCTTATATTATTTATTTCAATGCATAATAAGCATAAAATAATCTCAAAATAATGGGAATCCAAACTATCTTTCAAATCCTCAAAATTAGAGGACTTTGAAATTGAAGCAGGTTGGAACTATGCAAACCCTGCCCCACTCTCGATTAATGAAAAAGCATCCAAACGATAATTTTTGTCTTTTTTCCACCATAGGTTCTCTTTTACACTTAACTCCATCATCCCAGACAAAACCTTAACATTTCTAATTTAAATGATTGACTTAGTAGTGAAAGTGAGCAATGTGATGTAATCAAGTGCACGGTCACAAATTCAAATCATAACTTTGTCAATTTTTTAAGACCAAGCCTTAGCTTTACCAATTTTTTTGAGGCCAGAGCCACATTGCAAGGAATTTTAGCATAAATAGTTTGGGGATAGATGTGAATTAGTTGAAGTGTGTGCAAGCTAATTTAGACACCACTTGATTGAACCACAAAAAAAATCTAAATCAAAAATCAAAAAATTCCATCAAGCATGCTTACTTAACCAATTGGGAAAGAAAAAAAGGAAGAAAACCAGAAAAGCGTATTCAATTCAAAAGTTTACAGCAGAAGTTTTATCTTGGTTTTGTTTTTTTTCTACATGTTGTCTTGTATAACCAAATTCGATGCTTTAACTTATGCCTATTTTTTAAGAAGGCAGAGGATGACATATTATTATATTCGATTCAAACAATATGATTCCGAAACTTGCCTATGGATTCCATAATTCCTTGGTTACATTATCATATCAGTGACTCGCCTTCCAATGTTGTTTCTTTGACATTGAAATTTTGAAAAATCTATCATTTTCATTATAAAGAACTGAAAAACGTTTGAAATTTTTAACAACTCTGAAATGAAATATTTGAATGCCTAAAATGTCATCTAAAAGCATATAGTTGACTTAATGTATAAAATGCTAAGTGAAAGCATGTTGTTGATTTCCTATCTGTCGATACCTAATACAAAAGTGTTCACTAGTTTAGACTTGGAATAAGAAGCATATATATTGATAAAAACACATGATATCACATGAAAATAGACACGTTATAATTTAAAATATTTATGTGTAATTTAAAGTGTTGTATTATGTTTAAAAAGTATTTGATATGTGTTAAACATAAACACAACTTTTTTTAAAATATTTGTGCTTTGCACGGCTTAGAATTGAAGATCCTGTTCTGATCCTTGTACTTTGGAGTTATGTTGATAGTTATTTGGTTCTATATGTATGGGCATGACTATCTTCAAATTCACCATTTTCTTTCAATCAACATTGGATAATCAATTTCGTTGGTTAATGATTTCATGTTATTTATGTCATGTACCAAAACTATGTGAATGCTTTTGTCCTTGCTTCATACATTGAGATCTATAATATTTACTTTAACAGAAGAAAGGATCTCAGGTATCAGTAGCCTGGTCATAGATGGAAACCAGTAGTAATAAATCCAAGGAGCAAAAGAAAGACCTTGTATCTTCCATTAAAGAGAAGCTGGAAACCAGTTCATATTTGACATCAATTTTTGAAGTGCCAGAGAAACTCAGAAGTGCAAACAAGCTCGGGAATGTATACACCCCTGATACAGTTTCCATTGGTCATTTCCACCATGGTAAGGAAACTCTGAAATCCATGGAAAAAAACAAGTGGCGTTACCTCTATACACTGCTCAGCCGAAAGCCAACCCTGGAATCAAACTTGTCTAAATGTGTACAGGCACTAAGAGAGATAGAGCAGACAGCAAGACATTTCTATGCAAAAGCAGAAGAACTTCCCAAGAGTCCTGATGAATTTGTGGAAATGATGCTAGTTGATGGCTGTTTCATCATTGAACTTTTCTTCAAATATTCAATTAAGGGTCTGAGACGCCGTGGTGATCCCATATTCACCACCCGAGGTCTGCTCTCTAATATCAGGTGTAATCTGATCTTGTTAGAAAACCAGATTCCTTTACTCATTCTTCAGAGTTTATTTGAGGTTGTACCCAATCCAATTAAGGGTACTCAGACTCTCAGTTTCAGTGATCTCGCCTTTCGTTTCTTCAAAAAAATGCTACCACAAGATTCACTAATTTTAAGCGAGAGGTTTAGCCAAGATGGGAACCATTTGCTTGACCTTATCCACCAGTTCTACCTCCCAACATATACAAGAGAACCATCAAAAGAACCTGAATATCCAATAGATCCCGATCTCCGCAGGGACAATGTTCAGTGTGCAACTAAGCTTCTAAAGGATGGAATCAAGTTCATGATGTTCACAGCCAAGAGCTTGTTAGACATAAGTTTTGATGATGGGGTCTTTGAGATTCCTCCACTAAAAATCCATAAATATACTGAAGTTCTATTTTCAAACCTTATTGCACTAGAGCATCATAACGAAGTTCAGCAATTTACGTCTTATGCCTTACTAATGGAATACTTCGTTCACTGCGAAAGTGATGTGAAATTGTTCAGACATCTGACGATTCTCACCAATAAGACGGAGGAGGAGGAGAAGGGGAAGGAGAAGAAGGGGAAGGAGCAGAAGAAGAAGGAGCTGAAAGATATTTTGGATCTCTTTAGAAGGCTTAGCAAGAAAGTGGATGTGAAGGAATTCTATTATGCAGGGCTCGTTGAAGAGGTAAAAAAGTATAAAGAAAGTCGACGATCATGGATGCAGACATTGAAATCCACTTGTCTTAAAGTTCCTACTTCTAAATGATTTTTGGACACTTCACCATTGCAAAGTCTACTCCTTGTGATCACTCTATAGAAGCTTTTTGTGTGCTCTCCCCTTTCTCTCCACTATAAATATTATAATTAACAGTCTTTACCATGTTTCAAAGAGAAAAAATAAGTGCTTTCCCCTCTTGTTGCCGACAGGGTGGTAATAACTTTAGTAGGTTTTCTGAATGTAAGATTATAAACAGTCCTAAATTTAAAATACAAATGATTTAATGATTTATTTATTTTTATATGATAACACAAAAATTCATCGTAAAAACTTCTATTAATTAATCATCTCGTTATTAAATTATACTTAGTGAATTAACAAATGTTAATTAACAATGATAAAGTCAATAATGATTTGTTCCAATAAATTCAAGGTGATGATTAATAGAATATATATGGTGATTGTTTTTAATATTACTCTCACATATTATTTTTTAATGTATAATAAAAATAAAACAGTAATTAAATAAATAAAAAAAACTTAATCTATCTCAAATCTTATAATTTGAAAGGATTTAAAAATTGAGGTGTAACATTATTGGAAACCCATTTTATGTCCTAACTCACCTTACTTTATCAATGAAAAATATTCAAACAATAATTTTGAATTTTTCTTACTACACTCTAGTCTATCTTTTCAAACAAGGTCAATTTAATCAAAAGGAAAAGTGTCATTGAAATCTAATACTTTAATATAGTTGAATATATTTTTATCTTATTCTTAATAACTTAAACTTGTTAAAATAATCCTCCAAAATTTAAGCTGTTTGAATTTATTAAATATACTCTCATTGCAAAAAAGAATTTCTCTAAATGTGGGCCTAAGCGGGAACTTTTTGAACTTTCAACTTTGAAGCTTGGATTATTCTGCCCACAGTTTGGTCGAGTCTTTATTTCCATTATTAGAATGAGTATTTGTCGAAACTGGCTAGGTTTTTTTGCATATCCTTATTCCACAATCGCTAATCCTCTTATTCACGTGCACCGTCCAATTGTTGATCAGAGTTTAGTTCCCTACTTCATGATCCATCCAACGGTCAAAACAAAGACAAATGTCTCCGACAGTCTCAAAAGTCTGCCATTTTTCACCAAAGGAAAGCCTACTTTTCGCGTTGTATGCTCCGTTCTTCTTCCTCAGCCTCAGAAGTTGCGGTCTTGGTCATCATCATCACTAAGCTTTCTGTTCAGCACTCAGATCAAAAGTAAAACCCCACCTAGATAGAAGAACAAACAGCTCTCAGAATTAGAACGCTGAACTTTACTTTCTTCGTTGCATCGAGAAATGGCAGCTTATAGGAGAGTGGGTGTGGCCGTGGATTTCTCACCTTGCGGCAACAAAGCCCTGCAATGGACCGTGGATAACCTTGTCCGAGAAGGGGATAACCTTGTTCTTGTCACCATTAGCCAAGAAAAAGACTACGAGCACGGCGAGATTCAGCTCTGGGAAGCTACGGGCTCGCGTAATTGATTTCTCTCCCTTTCATTCCCTTTTTGTTTCTGAAGAAAATTTTCATGTTCATGCTTGGACAGAGAACTTTGTAAATAATTTCCATTATTTTTAGGATTAAACCAATCATTTAGATAATTGACTTCGATTTTTGAGTTTGCTTCAAATGGTTACACCATTTGACGCCTAAATATCAAACAGCTCTTTTGCGCTAATTTTTGAAGTAGCTTTCTTAATTTCATACTTATACTTGAATTTCTGGGGCTAATGTCCATTTGAGCGGAAGTGGCTTTTACGTCAAATGATTAAACACCACTTTGCCTCGTCTTTATCAAAGTAAGAATTTCTGTAGTAATACTAAATTACTAATGTTATATAGCTTCCAAAGTCCCAAATGGATTTTGTTAAACTTAAGATCTCTTACAAATTACCAAAATCTGTCACCGTTACTATTAGCTCACAATACTATTAGTTCACAACTAGTGGCTAACTTCTAAATGGGTTTCTTTTTATTGACTTAAATGCAGCTTTGATACCTCTGGCTGAGTTATCTGATCCTGTGATTATGAAGAAATATGGGGTGAAACCTGCAGCTGAAGCCCTGGACATTGTCCAAACTGCAGCCAGACAGAAGAAGGTATAATTTCTTAATTTGACCAAAAAATTTGAAGATGATTTGATTGATTGTTCATATTGTACACATCTCTTCAGAGTAACTTCAATTATTTTATGGCAGATTGAGGTACTCATGAAGATCTATTGGGGAGATCCTCGTGAGAAGATATGCGAAGCAGTTGATCACATACCTCTAGACTGCCTTACTATGGGGAACAGAGGCCTTGGCACGCTCAGAAGGTAGTAACTAGAGTTCCACTAGACCTGTTTGTCAGTGGATTTTGAATTTATTTTACATAAGAATGTGTGGGGTTTCGAGTTTAGACTACATGAAAATTGACAAAAGTGAGGCTAAGGGCTCGGTCCATGATCAAGTTTCTGTTCCACTTATGCAACACCAATACTTTAGAATTAGAGTATTTATAACTCGTATCATATACAATATGATGCAATTTCAAATTGCATGTAGATATTACATATCATATCATATCTTGTATTTGTGTCAATGTCTTTAGTTTTTAACGTTTAGTTACCCAATAGCATGCGTTTTCTTGTTCTTGAATTTCTGGGGTTTCATTGAAATTTATTTCTTCTTCTTTTTTTTATTTTTCTCTTTTACAGGGCTATAATGGGAAGTGTCAGCAACTACGTAGTGAATAACGCTTCTTGCCCCGTGACTGTGGTGAAGGCAGGTCACAATTAAAGCTATTTTTCTCTGTTGTTTGCTCAAGTAATAAGCTTGTATCTGTTTGGAGCGATGGCTTCTTTGTGCTGGATAAACTGTGATCTGCTTCTTTCTAAAACGACCTTCGATTTAAGAAAAATAATACAGTTCTGCAACCCTTTATGTTTTATATTGGATGGATTTTGACTGCATATATGTATTAGATGGTCTAATAATTATAGTGCAGTTTTGGAAGCGTTAATGAGCAAGAAGGTTGCTCGTATTCTAGTTGCTTAAATCGAACAGAATATAAAATGCTTAGAAAACAAAGTCTGGTTTAATGAAGGGTCTTGTTTATGATTTTTGACGGTTCTTGGTTATATATTGGTTCATACATATAATATACAATTGAGTCTCATTCTCAACTTATAGAGTAGTCTTAAAAGAGCTATCTTGTTTGTTTCAAC
>JASKGM010006572.1:0-10936 GCA_034509205.1 Ceratonia siliqua
AGTAATTATGTATAATATAAAATATTTGTTTATTTTAGATACACATCAATCTTGATAGAAATTAGAAATTTAAATCCAAAAATACTTATTAAGCTTTTTTTTTTTTATTAGATTCATACAAAGACAAGAAATTGTTTGCACCAAAAGAAGATGAATGACTTATACTATGTTATGTGCAATTTGAAATTGAAGAATAAGCAGACAACTAGAAATGCTATCTTTGACTTTGAAGATATCCATTCGGATGATGAATGGATAATGGAAAAGATTCAAGATGGTAATGTTGACGAAGAAATGAGGATGCCCTTCAACATATTCAAGTTAGCGATGGTGACACTGAAAATTTCCTTGATCCTAGTAATAAGATTGGAGAAGATCATTGGAATGCTATGGATTTGGAATTAAATAATATTGAGGTTGAATATGTAGGTAGTGCTGATATTTACTTGAAGATAATGGTGGTAATTCTAGTGATGATGAAGATGATGGAGATGATGATGAACAAGCATTTGAAGATCTTTTTTGAAATTTGTTCTTAATTCATATTTCTTAAATTTAAATATTAGTTATATTATGTTTGAACTTTATTTAATTAAGAGTTTCATATTTTTTTAATTCTTAATTAACACTTGGATATTGATTTCTGATATTTAGGAATGTTATATATGTTTTGTTTTTACTTTTCTTACCTTAAGATGCATTTTAAGTATTATTTATGATGGCTATATAATATTTAACATTTATTTGTTGATGTATGTAAAATCTTATGAGTTTATGATCCGAGTTTATCCCCTCTCTCGAGTTTACTTAAACTCGCGAGTTTGACAACCATGTTGCTGAAGAATTTTACCTTTCTCACTTCATTATGTCCACATTTGTTGCAGTTAGCAAATCTATCCCATCCATTCTTAAAAAGTTGCTCACTTTGTGAGTCATCAAACTTAAAAGTCAGCATGATCCATTCTTGTTTATCTTTCTATCTTGTGATATATTTTTTTATTTGTTTTGATTTGATGACAGCAAGAAGCATATTTGGAGTTCCATAGAGAGAGACAAAAAGAACAAGAACAAGTGGCTGATGATGCGCATTCTAGTACTGATGAGTCTGATACATCGGTTAAGGAGCAAACTATTGAGATTATCACTGATGCTAGTGCCCCTTCTTCGAGGACTTCTAAAAAGAGGAAGGAGATAGATGTGTCAAGGTCAAAGGTCAAGATACGTCAAGTGAAAGATCAAAAAGCAGAGCCTGAAAAAGAAGGTAAGAGGAAACCTACTAGACCTGAGTCTTGGGTGTGGAGTAATTTTACCCTCTTCAAGGATCTTGATCTTGAATGGCCTAGGGCTTCATGTAACTGGTGTGGTGTGGATTATGCATGCCATAAAAAAAAAATGGCACTTTTAATATGGCAACTCACTTAGAGTTGAAATGTAAAAAAAATCCCAAGGGGTTGCTAGATCCAAAATAAACTATTCTTTCTTCCCAAGCGAAAAAAAGAAAAAAAAGAAGAGGGGGAAGGGCTTGGGAGTAACCTAAAAGGTATTAGCTTTGATGTGGAGGCATGTAGGTAAGCCCTTGCAAGAATGATTCTTGTTGATGAGTTGCCATTTAGGCTTGTTGAGGGAGAAGGGTTCCGCTATTTTATGAGCATTCACGTATTGCTGTGGCTAGGGATTGTTGGAATCTCTATGAGTAAAAAATTAACTGAGGAATGTATTGAGTAAAACAAACCAAAGTGTTTGCCTAACAAAAAATAGTTGGTCTTCTGTGCAAATTCTGAATTATTTATGTCTTACTGCACACTTTATTGATCATAAATGGAAACTGCACGAGAGAATATTGAATTTGTGTCAAATCTCAAATCATAAGGGTAAGACCATTGAAAACACAATAGAGAAATGTCTTTTAGAATGGGGGATTATAGAGTTTTCACCATTACAGTTGACAATGCTAGCTCCAATGACACTGCTGTAGCTTACTTGAAAAGTATAATAGTTTATTGGAATGGTCATGTTATGAGGGGAGAACATATGCATGTTAGATGTTGTGCTCATATATTGAATTTAGTTGTTAATGATGGTTTGAAGAATATGCATGATTCGATATCCAGAATTAGAAATGCTGTTAGGTTGGTGCATGCTTCACCTGCTCGTTTGCAAAAGTTTAAAAATTATGTGGAGCATGCTAGAATTTAAGATAAGAGCATGGTGCAATTAGATGTTCCTACTAGATGGAACTTTACTTACCTTATGCTTGAAAGTGCATTGAAATTCCAAAAAGTATTTTAGAGGTTTGAAGAAAGAGATGCCCAATTTGTATTGGAGTCTAGAGTAGATCTCCCAACTATAAAAGATTGGGACAATGCACAAGGTTTGTTAAGTTCTTGAAGATTTTTCATGATGTGACTAAAAATGTCTCTGGCTCATTGTATGTCACCCCATCTCAATATTTTCATGAATTTTGTCTGATCTTGAATACCTTGAAAAGTTTCTGTGCAAGTGAGGATCCATTACATAGCAAGATGGCTGAAAAAATGAAAGCAAAGCATGACAAATATTGGGTTGATGTTAAAAACATCAACATGATGATTTTCATTTCCGTGGTGCTCGTTCCAAGATATAAGATAAAATTTGTGGAATGGAGCATGATGAAGACTTGGCTGACTTGTATCTCAAAAGGTGAGGAATACATTCGAAAAAATGTATTATAGGTATAGGGTTTTCTATGGTCATTCAAAAACTCAAGTTAACACTCAAGCGCATGAGATGGAAGTGAATCTCAGTGTGGGTAATGAGAAAGACTCATTTGCATTGGAATTTGATAAAGATATGAATCAAGATGATAGTTTAGATAAGAAGTCAGAAGTGGATCTTTCCTTGTTGGAGGGTAAAGAGAAGATCACACCCAAGTTTGACATTCTCAATTGGTGGAAAGTGAACTCCACTAAATATCCCATTCTTGCAGAGATTGCTAGGGATGTTTTAGCCATGCTGGTGTCTACTATTACATCTGAGTCGGCTTTTAACATTGGAGGTCATGTACTTGAAGAGTATAGAAGTTCCTTAACTCCAAAGATTGTTGAGGCACTTGTTTGTGCACAAAATTGGTTTCGTTCTAGCCCATTGTCATCTTGAAAAAATGGAGCTTGGTAATATTGTTACTATTATGTTGTAAATCAATTTAGATTTCATCATTTATGATTATTAGTTCTAATTTTTATTTTTTTTCTTGTTTAAATTTGTCTTTCTTAAATTATTAGAACTTGGCTTGTGCACACCTATATGGATGGGGAGGAGTTCTATTAAGGATGCTTAGTGACTTGGCTTTTCAATTCTCATCGTATGTGGCATTTTTTATATTTTATTTTGTTAAAAGTTATTGCATTTATCTAGTTGATAATCTAACAATTTTTATTTTGTGTTATAGGTTAGGGCATTGCTTTGGATGGAAATTGGATTTTGGAGATATTGAAATTTATTGACTAGTGACTACAATAGTGCTAATTTCTATGGCTTATTTGAATGCTTTTTGTTAGCTTTTGCGGTATGGAGATTGAAGTATTTCTATTAATTAATTAGGTTATGAACCATTTTGATTGATTGGTACTTTGACATATGAAGTATACACAGACATACTTTGCTACTGATGTTAATTTGTTGGATGCTGAAGTTTACTAATGTTCATGGTTCAGATTCATTTTTTTTGCTACTGCTGTTAATTTGTAAGTTTATGGTTAAGATTTTAATTTCTTTGTGGATCTTTACTTGTTAAGAAAGGTCCAAAAACATTATCCAATCCGAATAGGTTAACCGAACTAAACTGACCATTAAGAGGTCTAGTATGGTTTGGTTTTATAGGCTCAACCAAACTGATCAGGGCCAACATTTTGCAAAACTAACATCATCGGTTCGGTTCAGAACCAAGCCCTCTCCTTTGAACGCCCCCCGACTGTTGCTGCTTCTAATGACTTTCGTGGAAGAGAGTAATCAGAGTGATAAACTATATATATATATATATTTTTTTTTATCTTTTTAAAAATATTTAAGGTATAGTTTTGGTGACCAAACAGAATAGTAGGTCACTAATACTTCTTTTGGTGACCCCAACATCTCTCGTCACCAAAACTCTTCGGTGATGATATAAAATATTTGGTCACTGATTCAGTGCACTATATATTCCCTCCAACTTTACCATTTGGCAGGCAAAATTTTGACACATTTTGTGATGATATTTATAGGCTTTGGGTGAAGATAATAATTTTTTGTAAAACTTACTTTTTATGACAAAACTCTTGAAAGAGTATTGGCTGTTATCATTTTGTGCTGATTGCATAATAACAAAACCTGATTTTAGTAACTACTTTTAAGTTTGTTACGCAAAAGTCGTCACCAAAAAACATTTTTCTTGTGGTGAGAGTTGACAATTTGATTATGTATAAACTGAAAACTTGAATTCATTTTTCTCTCAATTTATAAATCTGTTTGTCATGAAATGTTTTGTGCAAGTTAAATTATGTAAAAACAACCTACATAAAAATTTCTTGGCGTATAATGCTAAATCCTAAAAGTCGCCATTAAAGAGTTTAATTGAACTAAAAACAAAAAATAGAGAGGAGTGATGATATTCTTAGTTGGAAACCAAAAGCTATGATACCATTCTAGGAATTCAGAGTTGCAAGCAAGTAATAAAATTAATTAAATTTTGTGTACCTTTTCTGACCTTCTAGTTTGTTGCTGTTCTTCACAGTCCAAGCAGTGTCTTTAGGTCACAATGAACATAGAAATCTAATCCACAACAAGTCAACATTTTCTCACCCACGAAAGGAACTTTTCTCTCTATTGCACTCTCTGTCTTCAGTTTTAACTTATGTCTCTCTTTTTCTATATGTTTCTTAACCTCCAGATCAGTTTTTCAACTTGGGTACCTTCCCATAACTCCCACTTCTTGGATAATAAAAGAACTAACTCAAATATTAATTTGAATTTAAATATTTGAGTTGGGTCTTGAATAGGGTCAACACATTATAGACGCCCTAGTATCCAATAATGGCAATATTTGGGACGAAGCACTCAGCCTAAGCATGTTCTGATTAGGAAGATTTCCCATATGACTAGTGTTTGCAACTGTGTCCTTGGTGATGCTAGACAGAAAGAAAATAACTAGAGTTTTATTGATTGTGGGAACACAAGTTTTTTCTCTCTCAACTGGATTTCTCAACTTGGGGATAAGTCTATAGTTGGTCTTAATTTATAGACCACTTTTCATAATTCCAATAGCCTAACAAATAGCTATTAGTTATCTATATCTTATCCTTTTGTTCCCTTGTTCAATCACGTAGAAGTTAGGCTATCCTACTAAATCAGATTTCTACTCAACAGAAAACTATTAAAGTATCTGCTCTGACTTAGTTTGATACACCCACACCAAAGACCCAAGTATTCTAATGTGGCAGCATCTTAAATATATGCAATATGCATGTGTATTTAATCAAAATAAATATTTAGTAATATATATATTACTAATGCAGAAAATTATGTGCTGAATGTCATGTAGGTTCGACATTAACTCATGGACTGTTTGGCCACATATTCCAACACCTCCAATTGGCCAAACAAGCCATATAGGAATTCTTCAATATTCTCTCTCAGACCCATTGCTGATACGTGTCTTCTAAATTCTTCAACACTTACTGCTTTTGGGTCTGCAATCATCTCCTTTGATGGTATATAATCAACACTAAATATATTCATCGGTAGAAGATCACAAATATAAATATATTGAACTTCAATGTGCTTCACCCTTGAACCAATAATTCCATTCTTGAATGTAGTCAATGCTGCCTGATTAGCGCAAAATATATTTACCTGCTGGTCTTTGATTTCTTTTATTTTTAATTCTGCCAAAATACCTTTTAGCCATATAGCTTCAAAAGCAGCTTGACTACATGTAATATTTCAGCCTCCATTGTTGATTTACTAATGCAAGCTTGCTTTTTGCTAGCTACACCATGACATAGCTGCACCACCTAAGGTATTTACATAACCTGTTATAGATTTTCTATCATCTATATCACCTGTAAAGTCAGAGTTAGAATAGCTTCAAGAGAGTAATTGTTAGCTTGATAGCTTGTAATTTTTAGTATCTTGTATGAAGCACATTATGCGATTCATAGCTAATCATTGACTCATTCCCGTATTTGCTTTTTGATATCAACTTACCAAAGATACAACATATGATAGATCAGGTCTTGAGCAAACAGCAACATACATAAGACTTCCTATAAATTGTGCATATGGTTTATTTTCCATATCTAACTTTTCTTGTTCATTTGCAGGGCCCATCTTCTTTGACAATTTAGTACCTTTATAGATAGGAGTACCTATTGATTTACAGGACTCCATTTGAAATTTCTTTAAAATAGATTCTAAATGTACTTATTGTGAGAGTGATATTGTTTTTCTATTTTCCCTATCATGGATAATTTTTATTCCTTATAAAAGAAAATTGGCTTCCCCCCATATCTTTCATTTCAAATTGTGACTTTAGCCAAATCTTTAATTTTATTAATAATTTCTTCGAGATTTCTAATTAATAAAATGTCATCAACATACAAAGCTAAATTTATAAATGAGCTCCCACTATGCAAAACATATATGCAATGGTCATAGCTATTTGGAACAAAACCATAATTAGTAATTCTATCATGAAAAGTATGATACCATTGCAGGATTGCTTTAATCCATATAATGATTTATTTAACTTAGATACCTTATGGACATTATTTTCATCAATATAACCATCGGGTTGTAACATATAAAGGCCTGTTTAGTTGTTCTTTAAAAAGAATGATTTTTATAAAATGAGAAATTAGTTCTAAAAAAATAATGTATTTTAGTTGAATGAGAAGCTATTTTGCATTCTGATGCAGTAAATGAGAATGACTTTTGAATTAGAAAATGTGTTCGATTATAAAATTATAAAATGACTTTTGATTGATAAAATTATTAAAAAAGGCATGCACAAAGAATTTAAAATTAATAATTTTAGTGGTTCAAAATTATATATTAAATTTGAAAATAATAAAATGAATATATACAAAATAATTAAAATAATAATTTTTAAATTAAATAATAATTATGTAAAAATAATCATAATAAAAAAAACTTAATGAAAGAAATAATATAACTATATTAAAAAAATATTTGATAAAATTAAATTTTGTAACTGTGATAAAATTTAACTATGATATTATAATAAAAAAAAGATGTAACTATGATGAGCAAATAAACAAAATCGTCGAGAAAAAATGAATCTACTTCTCCTAAAAAGACAAGCTGCAAAATATGGATTCTACTTTAATCACAATTTCTTATTTTCCTTCTTCTTCTCCTTCAAGGAAAAGAACACCCGAACAGCTCAAAAAATTACAGAAGGAATTCTTTTCAAAAAAGAACCCTTCTTCTCTCACAAAAGGAGATCCAAACACACTCTAAATTTCTTCATCCAAACTTCCATTCAAAAATGCAATTTTAACATCAAATTGATGTAATTCTAAATCCATGTGTGCAATAATAGACATAAGAACTCTTATAGATGCAAACTTTGCTACAAGTGAATATGTATTAGCATAATCAATTCCACATTCTTGTGTATAACCCTCTACTACTAGTCTTGCTTTATATTTTTCTAATGTTCCATCTGGATTTTTTTTTAAGCATTCATTTATATACAATAGCTTCTCTATTTTCAGTCAAATCTACTAATTCCCAAACCTTATTTATATTAATAGAGTTTATTTTATCATCCATTGCCTTTTTCCATTCTTCTGCCTCTAATGAATTCATTAATTCTTTGTAAGTTATAGAGAGAAAATCAATCATTCTTCATTGCCTTTATTTTCATCTACCATAAGTGAATAATAATATTTAATATATGATGAGGGGTGTCTTTCTCTAGTTTATGAATTCATTAATTCTTTGTAAGTTATAGAGAGAAAATCAATCATTCTTCATTGCCTTTATTTTCATCTACCATAAGTGAATAATAATATTTAATATATGATGAGGGGTGTCTTTCTCTAGTTTCTCTTGCAATATTGCCAATGGTGCCATGTTCCTTAGGGACTAATTAATCTACTACTATTTCATTGTCAGTTAAATGTTCATTTTCTTTGATTATTTCTAATAATTGAATTTCTTTACTCTTATTAATATTTGCTAGATCATTTTCAATAAAATATACATCTTTACTCTCAATTATTCCTATGGTTCCATTAGCATGATGCATAACAAATTTATAACCATATGAATGAGCACAATAGCCAATAAAATTACACTTACAGTTCTAGGATCTAATTTGGATAATTTTTACCTAAAATTATGTCATGTGCATTACCTCAAAATTTTAAATTAGACAAATATGGTTTTCTTCCTATCCATAATTCATATGGAGTTAATTTTGTTGTTTTACATGGTGATCTATTTAATATATACATTGTAGTTGATAAAGCTTCTCCCCAAGATTAAGTTCCTAAATTTGAATGACTTAACATACTTCTTACCATGTTTAATAGTTTTCTATTTCTACTATGTTCAGTAATACCATTTGATTGAGGTGAATAAGGCATAGAAAATTGATGAATAATTTCATTACTTTTACAAAATTTACCAAAAATTTCATAATTATATTCTCCACCCCTATAAGTTCTTAAAACCTTTATGGTTCTTCCTAATTGATTTTCTATTTCTAATTTGTACTCTTTAAACACTTCAAGAGTATTAGATTTTTTTTATCAATTAAATAAACATGTCCAAAATGTGAATGATCATCCGTGAAAGTAATAAAATATTGCATTCCGCTACGTGTTTTTACATTTAAATGTCCACATATATCACTATGAACAATGTCTATAATTCTTTGGATATAATTCCTTTATTAAAAGGTTTCCTAGTCATTTTACTATATAAGAAGGTTCACATATATCAAAATTAACATTGATTTTAGGAATTAAACCACAAGATGACATTCTGTCTAATTTATTTTTATTCACATGTCGCAATTTTAAATATCATAAATATGAATCAGAAAAATTAGATAAAGCATAACAATCATCAATATAAGTAGAAGAAACATCATTATTATTTTTATTATTATTATTTATAGTACTGTACTTGTTCACATAATACATGTCATCAATCTTAGTACCCCAAAACAAAATTCTAGCATGCTTGCCCACAGACACTTTGTTGGACCGGAAACGAACCTTAAATCCTTTCTCATCAAGCCATGCCACACAAAATCATATTTCTTCTCATATTTAGAGCATATAACACATATGTTAATATTATATTGTTTACACCAAATAATGGGATCTTTATCGTTCTTGTTCCTTCAACCATAGAGAACATATTGTTTCCCAAATATATGCGATGGGCACCGATTTTCAACTCCTTGATCGCAATGAAGAAATCACTGGCTTTGGCAACGTGCTTGGTAGAACCATAATCTAACCACCATACTTGATCATCACAGTCAACAATCAGACATTCAAAATCAATATAGACTATGTCTTTAGGGCCTTTTCTATTATTTTGATTATTATTTTCGGGGCAATTGTTTTGAAAATGTCTAGTCTGACCACATCAGTTTTTTTGTTTTCCTTTATTGTACATATTTATTTTATTAAATTTTTTCTTAAAGAACTTCTTCACGGGAGTTGAACTAGAGTGTTTGGGAAGAGAAGAGGACACGGCAACATGAACTTGAGAATCCTAAGAGTTCATTTGTTTCTTGTTACGAGGTTGGGCTTTTAAACTTAAAAGCATATGTAAGTTATCCGTTGTTATATCTCGCCTAGAGACATTAGGGACAATGAGAGTGGGGTCCCATGAATTCGAAAGACTGTGCAAGATGGTAGACACTTGCATACAGTTAAGAATTGGGTTTCCTATGGTAGCTAATTATTTTGCAATCACTACTAAACGGTTAACATGCTCACCTACGGACTCATTTTCTTTCATTAGAGTTGTATTAAAATTTTCAATTAGCAATTGAATATAAGGATTAGACTAACTTGCAAATACTTGAGTGGTAGCATGAAACATCTCTCTTGCTGTCAGATACCCTTCAAAGAGAATTTCCATGCCTGGCTTCATGAATGTGCACATTGTCAATGTAGCGAAGTTGTCATCATCCAAGAACTTCTCGTACATCCGGTGGTTATCAAGAGTGGCATTGACTAGTGGCTCATTAGGCTTAAGGATCTCCATCACATATTCAATTTTGTCTTGGAAGAGGATATTCTTCTTTTCCATGTAGAAAAGTTTTCTCCATTTAGACATTATGTCTTGCTCAATTATGCACTCACAGCCTTGGAAGCCATTGAAGAATTTTGAATAATAAAAGCCAAATAAATAAATTGCTATTAAAGGAGAATATAACTCCTTAACAGTTGGATCACACTAAACCTATAAAGCTCTGATACTAGTGATAATACAAAAAGAAAATAACTAGAGTTTTTTCTCTCACAAGAGGATTTCTCAACTTGGGGATATATAATTAATAAGTCTATAGTTGGTCTTAATTTATAGACCACTTTCCATCATTCCAATAGCCTAACAAATATCTATTAGTTATCCATATCTTATGCAAAAAAATATGTATAAATGTCATGTAAGCTAACCTTTAACTCATGGGCTATTTGGCCACATATTCCAACAGATGAGCCATCTATAACTTTCCTATACCAAATCAAGTGAGAAAGGTACGGTAAAGCGGTAGGAATGCACCTTCTATCGACTTCCTATATATTTCAACCCCAGGTTAATGATGTGGGTAGGTCAGAGATTCTAGCAGTAAGTACTCCCTCCGTTTCAAATTATCTGTCGTTTAAGGTAATGGCACAAGAATTAAGGAAGCTATTAAATAGCCTCAATT
>JASKGM010006573.1:0-10936 GCA_034509205.1 Ceratonia siliqua
TCCAATGATCCATATAATCAACTCATTATAGTTGATCCAATGAGTGGTGGGCCCAAAGCCCATGGTTCCTCGCTATAGGATTAAATTGAATTTGAGAAATTCACTCAAGTAAATTTTTTTCTTTTAGGTTTCAAGGGCCTTTCTGAATTAAATTTTTGAAGTAGGTTTCAAGGGCCCACTTAAACCAAAATATGTATATGTTAATAAAAAACAAGTTTCAAAAAGGTTTATAAAAAATAATAACAAAAAATAACGTCTAATTCAATACTTTAAAAAAAGGGTTCAATGTTTTGAGTGATTTTTTTTAATCTGATTTCGGCCCCTATAGTTTAAAAAATTCAAGTTTGACCCCTATACTTTAGGAAATTTGATTTTTGGCCTCAATATTTTCAAAAATTTAAATTTGACCCCTATACTTTAAAAAATTCTATTTTGACCCAATACTTTTCAAATTTTGAGTTTTAACTCAAATACTTTCAAAAAAATTCAAATTTGCCTCCAATACTTTCAAAAATACCATTAGGATCCCCTGACTTACAAATTTCAGTTCTTGCTCCAAGGCTCCTAAAAGATTTTTTGATTTCAATACTAGGATTCTTTAATTCGTCTCAAAACATTATGTGGAGAAATACTCTCCAATTTTGTCAAGTTTTATGTATACTGTCTTCACTCATTTGAAAATTATGTTAGGCTGTATGTGAAAATTCATTTTCTCATATTATCTTTTTACTCTCAAACTTTATGTAGAAAATTAATCCCTCGTTTTGTCGGACCTTATGTAGAGACTCACTTTCCCATATTGTCTTAATCCCTCCTAGGAAAATTCTAATTTAATTAATCCGAACTATGTAGACATTGATCCTATAGGGGTACATAGACACTTACACAGTAAGATATGTTCAATTTTCTCACTTCTTTGTTTTTCTCTAAAATCACGACAATAAAATGGGTAATTCAAACAATAATAAATTTAAGTACAAACAATTTAGGGTAACCATATTTAGGGATGGACGTTCTAGGGTGCCTAGCACCTTCCTTGCACGTAATTAGACTCTCAAACCCATCATCTGGTTCCAAAGGCCGATATTTAATTTTTAAAGAATCTCAATTATCCTTCTAATTAATTGGTGGAGACTCCATTTTTTATCTCTGTTATTTTTTCTATTTATCCCCTTAAGGTTATGACGATGTTTTTTTTCCGGCCGTCACGTTGTGACACTAGTCCAAAAGCTTTGTAGGAATAAGTGGTCCATCACTAATTAATTAAGTTACTTAATCTAAAAGGCTATGTTTTTTTTAAATCAATGGACCGTAAATTATAAATATCAGTTTGCCCCACATTAATAGAAAATTGAATAATTGAATAATTATTTTTTATAAAGAGTAAATAATTGGACACCAATGAATAATACTTAATACTTCTTTTATTTTTAAAATGACATTGATTTATATATATATATATATATATATATATATATATATATATATATATACTTACCCTTGTTTCTTAATCTTTCACCATATTAATATTAAAGATAAATTTTTACATTCACACTTTTATAAAAAGACCGAATGTTATTTCAAACATAATAAAGATATCCAACATTATGTTTTGTCAAGGTAAATGTAATTTAATTTTTTTAACTACGTTCAAGTTTCAACGTTAGTTTTTGAATAATGCTATAACAGTTATACAATGTCCTTTAAAATATAATCAGAATATAGAGACTTCTTTTAATCCCTTATTATTTATTGTCATGTTATATATGTACAAAAATTACCTCTCAATGCCGTTAAGATACCATTAACTTCACAATTTATTTGCATGTCTAGTTTTTTTTTTTTTTTGAGCCTTCAAATTACTTTTAATAAACACTTGACAAATACTTGTTTTTTTAAATCAATTTTCAAACATTTTTTTCATTAATGTTTTAAAGTATCTTGTAAAATTAGCTTAACAATGGCCAAAAAGTTTTTACTTTTGTAGATTAAGGGTAACACTAGACATACCGGGAGAACAAAGCATTAAATATTATAATAAAAATTATTCATAACGTTCTTTCTAACAACTAAAATTTTTAAGGTAAAATAATATTTGACTTGATATTAGAACGAGATCACAATTTTGAACCCCTGAAGTGTAGCCGAGAGAGAAGATTGTTAGCAAATGAAAGATTGACCACGTCCATCAATTCTTCTTGTACTAAAACAGGAGTACTTGACATCTTCTATCCCATGGGTTAAGGAAATAAAAATACCATCTATCAACTTTTTTTTGCTCGATAGATAGTATTTCAACGTCAAGGAAGAAATAAAACTTTGATCTCTTGATGATGTTAGAATCAATTAACATTTAGTGTCAAAAATGTGCCATTTAAGCTAATGTTCTTGGACAACAACTATAACTTTTAGAAAGAGAGAAAAAGAGAGTTTTGATAAAATGTTTTACATAATAATGCTACTCAAGCTTCCAGGGAAAAACCAGCACACAACATCGAATCATCCTACATAGGTTAGTCCACCCTTGAAAAAACAAAACAGGCTTCAAGTTTCTACCTTTGAAACTGTTTGAGGCAAATACCCTAAATATACAAACAAAACTAAAGCAGATACCAATTATGATATTCAACTCTAGCTCAGAAACCCCATTCCAATCACACAAAAATATATAAATATGCTAACATGCTCATTGGTGTGAAAGTTAGCAATTACTACACTTTACAATGGACAACAAAACCATCAATTTTTTTAAAAAACAAATTAAATACAGGAACATTTAAGTTGTTCTGTGAGAATGACTTCAATGTCACTGCATTTATTTAGTCCTTTAAACAAAATTATCTAAATGTCCTTGCATTTATTACAATTTTTCTCTTTAAAAGACCATAAACGTAGCGACATTTTGGTTATTTTGTTTGAAAAACACAATAAATATAAGAGCCTTTAAACAATAAATATATATATATATATATATATATATATATATATATATATATAAGACTTTATTCATCCTCCTGTTTAATTATTAGTAGCATATCCATAGCAGGTAGCCATGTGAGCACTCATTCAAAAAGCCTGGTATACAGAGTCACAGAGGCATCTAAGAATTTGTGCAGGCATCAGGTTGTCTTTCTGGTGATGAGGCATGGAACTCTGGTAGAGCTTTGTATGTTTCATACAACCTACTCAAGGTAGGGAACTTGGACTGCAAAAACAATTTTAAAATGTGTATCATATCTAAAACTTGGGAAATAATTTCTTCTCAGCCAGGAATAAGTGTGCCAACTCAACTGGAGTTTCATATGATAAAGACTCAGCTGGTAGCACTAGCAATTTGATATCTCAATACAGTAAAACAACATGCTATATGATATCAGTATGTTCAAGTTGCAATTTGATGGAGCTCTCTCTAAGGATAAATTAACATGATTTCCAAGGATGCTACTCAAGTTGCAATTTGATGCATTCTCCTATCTGTCATATCCAATTCCGTGTACTACGGCATTGAAGTCTGATATGATATGAAGGCAACAGTATCTCTAACTGGGAAATAATTTCTTCTCTACCAGAAATAAGTGTGAAAAAATGGAGTCTCATAAGATAAAGACACTGCTGACAGCACTAGCAATTTCTTATTTCAGTACAGTGAGCAGTATGTTCAAATGGCAATTTGATGAAGCTCCCTATAAGGGGAAACTAACATGATTTCCAATTTTCTGTAGATGTTAACTGCATTCTTCAATCTGTCGTGCAATTACATGTACGACAAAGTTGAAGTTTGAAACTTTACACAGAATTTTGTTTTTTGGTTAATGTCATAGTACTTGAGTGTTTTCCTTAAAAGCCTTGTGGCAAAGCCAATGCAATACATGAGATTTTCTAATTTCCCTACTTGTTTATAGCATTGTAGGCTAATGGTATCGCTCCATCTTGAAACATGCAGGATGGTTGGTAGGTATTAATACAGGGAGGCACAAACTTTAGCAATCCCTTGCTCAAGGAAAAGAAAAGACTCAACTGATAATGAAACTGCAAACAGAAATTAAATATTTTTTTTTATGCATCTAATGAATCTCATAAAACCTCAGCAAGTGGAATAGTGCAATGCTTTGTGTCTTACAAGTTACAACCAAATAATATTTTACCAAGATTCCAATGGATGCATTTTATGACTCCCATCCTAATTTCTCAGTTCATTCAACAACCAATTGTTATTAACATTTGAAAATCATCTTGTAGTCCCTAATTACATCTCTCTCTCTCTCTTTTTGCCTTGAGAAGTATCAAATCACTTGATGCTAATGATAACTTCCTAATTCCCGAGATTTATGACCCTACAAGGCACAAGTTTAGGTAGATCAACCATAGAATGTTTATAACTAAGAACAAGCCCTTTAAGGCTTTAAATAGTGCTTGTATGACGCAGGAGCATCCTATTATGTTATGTTGTTAAATATGCTATTACTATGTCAGTCTGTTAGTTGCTGTGTTAGTGTTATGTTGTATTTTGTTAAGTCTTCTGTTACTGTTAGTGGGCTGTTAAGTGATCATGTGAGGTGCACATGGGTCTTTTAGGGGCGCCACTAGTATTCCATCTAGTATATATTCTGAATGTGTTTCAGGTCAGCAGCTTTTGAACATTTTATGAAGGTTCTTGTAAGGTTTCTCTGAGAGAACCTCTGAGTTTTATCTATGTGACTCTTTCCTCTTCTACTTCATCTCTTTTTTGTTAACTAGTTTCATCCTTACCCAATACCCCTGCATCATTGTATACTGAAATAACTTTATTGTAAGACCTCCATTGAAAGAAAGGGTCACCTGAGAACTAAATCATAAATAAAACTGTATCTCACAGAACTCACAGCAATATTGTGGTTGCCTTAATTTATCAGGACACAACCATTATACTTGAATAAGATGGCAAGAAGACAAAAATTGTGAGCCCACTCCCTACCAGGCCATGTTTGTGCATCAGATGGTGATTTTAGAGAATAAAAGCAATATATCTAGAAATCATAGGAAATATACTTTACCGGGTCAATATTGAACTTCTGTGATGCTGTAATCTGTGGAGCTAAAAACACATCAGCCTGCAGATTAAAACTGTTCCTTTGTTAGATATGGCATTTCAGTTGGAAGCTTAATTTCAAAAAATCATCTATATTTATTGTTTCCTCGTAGATTGTTTAGCCAATGCATTAAAATCATTTTATATATTTTAAATGATAAGGATGACCATGATAGCTCAGATATAGGAGCAGTTGTATGGTGCGACGTCGCACCTGAGTTATTTCGCAGATATAGAGGACAAGCCTTTAAAGTTTATAGATGTGCAATATGGACCATGTGCCTCAGAGAAAATTATATAAAAGAAACAAGCAAGAATCTCAGATTACAAAGAATCAAATAAATACTAAAATCTCATATCAGCAGGATATTGAAAATTGAAATCCAGCAGAGGCAAGCTGATGCAGGAGCATCTCCAAGACTCTGCTAGCTCTGTTTTATGTTATCTGTCTTTGCTTCTTTGTTGTATGTGTTTAGTTGCTGTTTAGGTGGTATGTGGGCTGCACGTGGTCACTTTGATAGCTTAGGACCAGACCTGTATCTCTTTATATCTTTATATCTGTTTTGTTCATATTTTTAAGTGCTCCCGTGACTAGCACGTGAATCCTTATTCCCCCACCTATATGTTCCCCTCTTCCTCATTTGTAAGGATCTTTTGCTTATGTTTTATCTGAAGTTAAGGAAAATTAGTGGTCTCTCAGAGAAGAATCCTAGTCCCTTTTTATCTTTTTCGTCTACTCTATTGTCTGATCTACTCTGAAGCTGTTGTTTCCCCTATCACCTACCAACCCTTCATTAAGTGGTCTAGTTTCCTTAACTTCAGATAAAACATAAGCAAAAGATCCTTACAAATGAGGAAGAGGGGAAACATATAGGTGGGGGAATAAGGACTCACATGCTAGTCACGGGAGCACTTAAAAATATGAATAAAACAGATACAAAGATAAAGAGATATAGGTCTGGTCCTAAGCTATCAAAGTGACCACGTGCAGCCCACAGACCCACCTAAACAGCAACTAAACACATACAACAAAGAAGCAAAGACAGATAACATAAAACAGAGCTCCAAAGCAGAGTCTTGGAGATGCTCCTGCATCACAAGCCCAGCATGATATTGTAGTTATCTTTCTAACGGAAAAAAATTGAAATAGAAGAATAAATTTCTGCAGATTATGGTAAAAGAGTATGGGAAGGCCCATGTGCAATACTCTTTTCACACTTTAATAAATATTTAGCTGCACGACACTTAGTTTTCAAGACTTTGGAATTGAAAATAATAATTAAAACACTGATCCAAAATAAGACATTGAAATGAAAGCATGTGCCTTCATATAAGGTCAGATTCCCCTAAATTTGGTTCTGATTAGTGTTTATTTGAAGGTCGCGACCTGGGTAGGGTCCTCAGCAACCTGATTGCAAACAAACATGACTTCTCTTAAGTTTTCATTTTTTTAAAAAAAATTACATGCAACAGCCGAAAATCATCTTCAGCCCTCATATAGCTGGTATAACTCCTCAGTCGCCTTATTATGTTGAGTCCGATTCACGATTTGACAATTAAACCACTATAGTAAACAAAAAAGTAAAAGAAGGCTTCAAAGTGACTAGAGCTTACCATACAGACCTGTTCTCCCGTGGCATATGTACCAGCAAAATCCTTTAGTAACCTCTCAAGAGCTGTATATTGGCCAAAGGAAAATCCATTTTAATACCCAAAAGTATCAGATTGTTAATATCAATGAAATGTGAAGACCATTTAAACTCATCTCCCTAGCAAGATATGCACTATACTACTGCTAATATACTG
Source organism: Ceratonia siliqua (assembly GCA_034509205.1). NCBI lineage: Eukaryota > Viridiplantae > Streptophyta > Magnoliopsida > Fabales > Fabaceae > Ceratonia > Ceratonia siliqua. The sequence continues at coordinate 6,875 of JASKGM010006573.1, forward strand.
AATAGCAACTGTTTACTGTATGCTTCTATAATCACAGAAACAGAAGTCAATTTCCAAGGCATATCCTCATATATTTTATATAAAAAAACGAAGTTAAATTTATCTATAAAACAGAAGATGTAACTGATTCTCATAAATCAGGACATGAATTCCAATATGACAGGTGAAATTTGGAATTATAATTACCATTATTAGCAAATTTGTGATGGTAACCTATGATCAATAAGGGTTGAAGTGAAAGGCTTAAATAAATTTTTCAGTCATTAGGAAAATGAGAGCTCTGGCTCTTAGCAGAAAAATACTCCCATTAAATTGAGGTGCGTTTGGGCAGTTCTCAATACATGAAAACATTACCATTTTTGAATTTGTAGATGGGCTTGCTGAGTTTTATGCCCGCAGAGGGTTTGTGCTTTTTGAGTTGTGACCACTTTAGCAAATACTTTCAAAATTCTGATTCTTACTTCCTTATAGGAACGTTGCAAGGCAACCAGAACAGCAAGCGGAAGGGAGAGAGAAAGAAAGAGGGCGAATCAAGAGAGAATAAGGGGGAGAACAGAACTCAATAGTAATCCCAATTTCTAATTCGAGTCTGCAACTAAAGTAAATAGCAATTCTTACATAGGAAAACCCAACTTGATGACCAAGCAATCCTAAATACTAAAATCCCAAATAACCTCAAATTTTTTGATAAATACCCAAATAACAATGAATTTTCAATCCATAAAAATATATAATTCCATTCCAACCATTCCTTTCCCATATCCCATTATTCCTATTCCATTCCCCATCAAGGAAAGTACAGATAAACTGCTAATTTGGACAGGACAATAGAAGCAACTATGAAACATTTACTTGAGCATCCCGCAGAAGGACAAGGATGCACAAAGGTAAGCAATAACATGAGAAAAGCTCATTTGACCCCTTCTTGCATATATCTGCAATTACTAAAACTGAAGGGGGTCTCAAATTGAATATTGCGACAAATTGTTCTAAAAGGTCAATGCCAATAAAAGTAGGAAACTGACCACAAGACCTGCTGCATGAGATATGTGCTACCCACTATTAATTTACATTGCAGAGTGATTGAGAGAGAATAAAGAGATGAATGAAATTGGAGATTGCCTACTGTTTCAGCTCCCTTCTCTTTCTAAAAATAAAACTAGTAAGTTTGCAATGTTGATAATACCTCTACAGTTCTCTGGCATTTGCTAGACAAAATGATTTAACAGAGGTGATATTTAAAGAAAGTAGAATGTGCTCCTTATTGATGAGATATTTGAAAGTAATAAATTTTAGATTTTTCACATTTAAGCCATCAATACTTTTGAGGAATTCATCATCATTGCTTTCCATCTGTGCAATTCAGATATATATCCACAGTTCCACACTATATGTGAAAATACAGAAGTGGAGAAAATTTTATATTTTATCATGTTTTAAAGTACAAGAACTAAACTGATGATTTGTAGTACTTAACAATAAAATAAAGTATTTTACAAAATTCTCTTACGGTTATACTAGAGCTACTTAATAACTTGTTTACATAATTTCAATTTCCCATATATATCCAAAAAAGATTTGAATACTACATAACTAAACATTTATACTTAGAACTTTAATAGTTTTGCTAAATTGACAATATAATAAACATAGTTACTTGTGTAATGGATGTGTTTTACTGGTAGTATGTACATCTTTTTCATCTCATAAGTAGAAATCTATCTTATGAAGCTATGGTACCTGCATAATATAGAAAAATGAAAAACTGATAGACATAACAAATTTTTATGATTTGGCATTGGTTACACACACAAAGAGAGACAGAAATGTATACACGTCAAAGAATGCTTACCTGAGAAACCTTTGTCTATGGTAAATTGGGCCCACCATTGTGGTTCTACACCAAACTCTTTCTGCAAGTCTTTCTGTAAATAAGGATAGTGTCACGGACTCACAAATGGAAATTAATTGAGCAGACAACCAATACAAATGTCCCAAACGGAAAAGAATATACCAGAACTCCCAACATATGAAGTGGTTGTATGCTAGAGTTGATAATGCTCGCAACCTGTGACATAATATAACTATCAAATAATAGCAAAGGTACAGGAAGATTAGGAGCAATGCATAGCAAGCATCTTCTCAAAGCTAAAATCCCAATATTTTGAGTTTGTTATTTCTCAGTATTATAACTTTTTGTTTTTAAGATATATTCTCATTTCAAATTACGGATATGGACTGCGGAATCATCTAATAGAAAGCAAATATCTTACATAGATGGCACTCCTTTTCTTTCAGATATATTGATTCTTGCATGCCACAGAAGCTATGAAATAATTAACTAAGAAACTTCTATCTGTAATACTTAACTATAAGATTTTACCACGCTTTTTCTCAGCATGATTTGCTTTTGCCCACTTAGGTGTTTCTAAAGGTACATGACAGTTGGATTGAGTTCAAAATAGAATCTTGTGTAATCTTGTTCAAGTTATAAATCCCAACCATCTGTTATCTCAAATTTTACCTGAAGATTGAGAGCTCTGAGCTGAGGATCAACTGGCAACAATGGTTTTTGAGTATATTTTTCCTCCAAATACTAACAAAAGAAGAAAACAAGAAGGCAAATAAAGGTGTCATAATTTGAGAATCTGAGACACTAATAAAACCATTGTAAAGAATCTAACACATCAGAATAACTGAAAGTCCATGTTGAGGATTCATATAATCTGAAATACAAGTCAAACCCAGGTCACCCAGAAACGGACCCCCAATATCAATGTAATTCAGAAAATAGAAAAGTCAATAATTCCTAAAGTGGCCGTTGTACTAGACCTACCAGAAATATCGCATAGGAATCTGAAACCACCACACCATCATCAACTAATACTGGAACATAATGAAGAGGATTCAATCTCTCAAACTCTGCAATTTAAGCATAAGTGTAACTGTGTAAGTGATTTATTTTTCAGTCAAAAAAGCTTTAAGGGTAAAATTTCAGTTTACCAGCAAGAGTACCTGGACTAAACTGTTCTCCTTTTAGAAGGTTCACTGCTTTGTACTCATACGATATCCCTTGTCATTTCAGTTTATGGAAAATTAAAGTCAATCGTAAATCTAATTACTAGTACGTGTACCCAGTTGTCTCAAATTATAACCAAAATATAAAAATTTATCACCGTATTATACATAACTATTCTTAATTCATAACAAAATCAGGATGGAAGATATAGAAAAACAACGAAAAATAAGGATAAAAAAAGAAGAAAATAAAACAAAATTATGGTATCATTCTATGTCAGAATTCAAATCAAACCCATAAATGAATAATATAAAAAATTTACTTTTATAATTAAAATGAACAGTGGAAGAAAAGTAAATAGACAAAGAAGAGCAAACAAAAGACAGCAACAGCTCACAGAAGAAAAAAGAAAACAAAATGTGGGAATGGAGAAGGAAGGAACCTTTGAGGCTTAAAGCAAAGCGGATACGCCATGAGCACGAACTTTGCCAGTAAGAATAGAGTAAAGGCTTCGATGGCGATGAAGTACTGGAACCAGAACTTTTCTGCAAGATAATAATTATTTTGGAAAATTAAATGATGAGGATGGTGATGAAACATGAGGAGAGGAGGATTGACTCTTGAAGGTTGAAACTTGAAACGAAGAGAAGAAGACGATGAAGAAAATTTACCAGCTCAACGGGTTCCATCGTGGAGTAAGTGTGGTCTGAAAGCCGACAACGTGCGGAGTAGAATGCTGGGCTTACACGTGGGTTCCACGTAACAATAAAAGTAGTTGTTTGATTAAATACATGTGATAACCCAATAGAATTAAGCCACGACTTTCTATAGTAAGTTTTGAGTATTTACATGTGATAACCCAAACATTTTTTATTATTTATAAAATGACCCAATACCAAAATTTATTTGGGAAATATTATCCTATCACCTCACCCCTTTTTTATTTTTTTTATTTTTTATGTTTTGTTTTAAATTTTTTTTATTTTTTAAAATTAATTAACTATTTTTTATCTTATGTATTTTTTTCAAAATTTTTTAAGATG
>JASKGM010006575.1:0-10929 GCA_034509205.1 Ceratonia siliqua
TTTCAACTTGGAATGAGCCTCCTCTTCGTCCTCCTCAATCTCCAGACCAAGAGCACCCTTTTTCCCCACACCAAAATCTATTTTCTTATGTAAAATCATGGGTTTTTAATGACAGGTCACGCACGAGCGCTGCGGCGCTGAGCCTTGGAAATCACTTTGTTGATTACTGTTTGGGGGCTGCGGTGTCAAGATCTTGAGCTACGGCTCTGGCTTCACTGACTTGTGGGAGCTGTGGTGCTGGATTTCTGAAGTCGTGGTGCCAAGTCCTCTGACTTAGCAAAATTTCATATTTTGAGCACTACGACGACTTTTAAGGCCGCAGCGCCAAGGCTTCTAACTTGAGTTATATTTCTTCACTTAGGACCCTGAAATTGAAGCATAAACTTGCTTAGGATTTGATAATAGAGAATGGGAGCCAAGTATAAGAAAACCTATTAAGTTCAATGATTTTCCTTTTTTTATAACACATTTAGCTCAACAAAGGCCTTTCAAAACCCTTCTCATATATTCCCATAAGCAGCTCTCGCTTCAAGAAGTAATCCTCAAATTCATTTCCTTTTGTTGCTGTCACATCCTGGGAAAAAGAAAATATGATGACAGGTCAAGACAAACATAAATATTATAATTAAAAAATTATACATCCAAACACCATAAACATAGAAGTTTAAATGACCAACCCATAGACAGTACAATTTAGTACGCCTTGAAAATTGATATTGAAGAGGCTTGTAAAGTGCACTTTCACACACTCATCACGACACCTCAATTCCAGGAAGTACTTCAGTGGACCAAGGTCCTTCATTTCAAACTCATGGGCTAGGTGATCTTGCAAAGCTTTTCTTTCTTCAGGATCATTACCAGTAACTATCATATCATCCACATATACAATGAGGGCTATTAATCTTCCTCTATCATGTTTCAAGAATAGAGTATGGTCAGAATTACTTTGACAATATCCAATAGATTTCATGAAGTTAGTGAATATTCTAAACCATGCCCTTGACTGTTTTAAGCCATACAATTATTTTCTCAGCTTACAGACTTGTTTACTTCCTTTTGCCTGCATATTGCATCAAGGAGGTAAATTCATATATACCTTTTCTTGAAGGTCACCATGTAGAAAGGCGTTCTTGACATCAAGCTAATGTAATGGTTAGTCAAGATTCATAGTCAAAGACAAAAGAATACGAACAATGTTGATTTTGGCTACTGGAGTAAATGTCTCCATATAATCAATTTTGTATGTTTGAGTGTATCCGTTGGCAACAAGTCTTACTTTTAATTTTTCAATGGTTCCATTAGCTTGATATTTAATAGAAAAGACCCACCTAAAACCAACAGGAGTCTTTCTTTGAGGTAAATCAACAACTTCCCACATTGAGTTCATTTGAAGCGATTTCATTTCCTCATTCATCGTTTCCTTCCATCTGGGATCTTTCAAGGCCTCCTGCACACTATTAAGAATAGGAATAGCAGATAATTGATTCACAATGTAAACACCTATTTTTGTCCCATTATTTCACTTTTTTTTTCTTTATTTTATTAGCTTATTTATTTATCTTCATTATTTTTATTTTTACATTTTATTTATTTTATTTTAGTTAAGTTATATTATTTACTAGTTATTAATTTTATGCAAAAGCTAAAAAGAAAAAAATGTACACCAACACATCGCAGCCCAATAAAACTTTTGGCCCAAACTCCTCTCATTATGGTTTTTTTTTGCCAAACAATTCCAAATGGCCCAATTCAATGCTCTAAGCCCAATCTCCTCTAACTCAAGCCCATTGAACCGGGTCACCCATAACCCGACCCAACTACCCACTGGACTTACCTAAATCCCTCTTTTCTTCATTTGGTTACCACGCACTACTGAAGCATTCACCAACTACTCTGCCTAAACCCATCCTCGGTCACCCCTCCGCCATACACTGTACATTCTGCATCTTCAGCATGCGACCTCCTCTGCATCTTCACCCTTCTGCACAACCTGGAAACTTAGCTGCTTATCTCCATTGCAACACGCTTCACCCCTCATCTCCTCTGTTCACCTTCACGACCTTCACTCCCTCTGCAAATCTCCTTCCTCACGCTACCACCTCTGCTCACCTTCACGGCCTCCTATCACTCTGCAAATCATGCCCACTCTTCCACTCAAGCTCGTCTCTTCACAACAGTCCCACCCATTTTCTCTCGCACTGTACAATACTCACCATCCCGCAACCTCTCCCGTGAGGTCGCTTCTCCCCACCATTCCATGTAACACACTCTCCTTGAAACCCCTTCTCCTCACACCATAGCGAGAAGCACGACAGCAGAAGAAAGGTTTGTGGGTTATAAGAATCAATCAAGAACAGAGAGGAATGAAGGTGAATGAGAGATTGAAGGACTGAGATTGAAATAGTAGAGAACCCGAAGTTGGAAAAGAGGTTTCGCAGGATCTGGGAAAGGATTTAGGCATAGGTTATAGGTCTTGGTGTACTAAATTTGCTACTGGTAAAGGATATCACTTCCATTAGCTACAAATTTAAGGTCAGAATCTGATTGGCTATCTGCTCTGGGAAATTATAAATCAAGTTTAACTGTTAATTCATTTATTTCCTTGCTATTTCTCTTCTGTGTTAATATGTGGAACTTGGTTTGAAATGGGTGAATTTACTTTGGGGTTCAGAATGCCATGTGAATTCTAATTCTTTTCTGTCCATTTCCTGTTGGTTGTAAAATTGGTGGTTTAATGTAAGTGATTTCTCTTGAATGTGCAGAATGTGATATAAATCCCATTTCTTTTGTTTATAGAAGCTCCTTTCTATTTGGTTGAGTTTGATCTCATATACTAAAACCTGAGTTTATGTTTGCCTTGGTTCAGAATGGATTGCATTTTGGAGCACCATCTGAAATGGCTATTCCATGAATGCATTATTTCATTATGTGTTTACGGATTCCATTGTTTTATAGCATAGTTGGGAGTCATTTGATGACTCAGTGTGTCTAAATTAATACTGTGGTCCTTGGTTCACTGATTTATTGATGGAAAATTAATTCAGGAGGTATATAGGGATTTGATTTTCTGGATTTGTTGAGACATGTAAAAAAGGAAAAAATCTGAATTGGAAATTTTGTTATGGTCACTTGATAACTTAGGATGAATGTTCTTGACTAAGGAAAAGGCATAAGCAGGGACTTTAGTGATGTATTCTGAAAAAGATTTGAATTCCGTTCCTTTTCTGGAATGGATGTTGATTTTCTCCATTGAAATTACTTAAACTGGTTTTTGATTCTCAAATGGGTATATGGGCTACATGGGTGTTGGAAACTTGATTAGTTCATTGAGTTAACTATAGCTGTGCATGATGAATTCGAGTACCTTGTGCAGCTTGTTCATTAATTTATGATGTTAAGATTGGTTATCATGTTAATCGTGTTCCTAGGTAATTCTAATTATTGCTTAGTGAATTGATCATTGCATGTTTGCTATCCTTGGTGGGTTTAAGTCAAAGTGACATGCACTGTTTTTTGGTTTTACACCTCCTAAAGGAATGCTGAACAAGCTCTTTTACTGATTTTGAAGATATATCATTGGTTCTTGCAATGCTTGTAACACATGACTTTATCTAATTTTGGAAAATGGATTGCAATCATACTTTTAAAATGGGTACAAGGGAATTAGGTGATTTTATATAAAATTGGCATTGAAATATGAAATGTGGTTTGGAATTAGCTAAGTATAGGATTTGTACATGATTCCATGGTCAGGGTCACTTTTTCAATGTTTCTTATGGTTGAAGTAGGATGCCTTAGCTTTGAATGAATGTTGTCATTTTTTATTCATTTATTTATTTATTTTACTTTGTCTTACTTTTTTTTTTATGTCCAAGAGCCCAATTAGTTATAGCTTTGTTTTCTTTTAAAGAGTAATTACTTGTTACCAAAAAGGAGGGTTTCAAAGGCCCACATAAAATATTTGTCAAAAGGGATTCCAAAGGCCCCTCAAATTAATTTTGAGGGTTTCAAGTACCCAATGGGATTATTTTCAAAAAGGGGGGTTCAAGGCCAATTTCTATGTTAATTAGATAAAATAGCCCATTTAAATATTTTCAAAGGGGTTCAAAGCCCATTTCCTCTTGCATGGGTTTTAATAGCTTAAACAAAGAGTTGCAAAAATATATTTAAAGAAAATTAATATTCTTGTAAGTAACATTCAATTTAGAAATACAACACACAGAAATTTGCATCCTAAAATTGCAATTTGACTCCTACACTTTTTAATAATTTCATTTTGACCCCAACCTTTTGGTAATTGTATTTTGACACTTGAATTACGCTTTGACTTCATGCTTTCAAGAATTATACTTTGGCCCTCATACTTTTAAAAATTTTAATTTGACCCCATACTTTCAAAAAAAAATTACATTTTAGCCCAAATTTCCTAAAAGTTACATTTTGGCCCCCATTTCTTTCAAATCTCTTTATCGTTTCATTACTTTTATAAATTTCATAGACTCAACATTTAATGAACTTTCAGTAGAAGTTTATTTTATCCGAAGTTCAGTTTTTCATGGACTTTTAATGGAATCTCATTTTCCCAACGTCTTAATTTTCACAGGCATTTAGTAGGGATATGTTCTCTCCAATGTCCTAATTCGCTGTCTAGGCTTTAAGTGAAATTTTAATTTCCCCTAAATGTCCTAATGTCTTTTCACTTAATCAACTTAAATAAAATCATTTTCGAACTGCGTTGACCTTGATCCCGTTTGGGATACTTAGGCACTTACTTGGTAAGGCAGGTCTAGTTGTTTATTTTTTTTATCTTTATCCATTATTATTTTATTAATGAAAAGGGGTAATTAAAATGCATTAATTTTTGAGCACAAACAATTTAAGGTAACCATTTTTAGGGATGGACGCTGTGGGATGCCTAACACCTTCTCCACACGTAATTAGACTCCCGAACCCTTCCTCTGGTTCCAAAGGCCAGTTTTCCTTTCTTTTTTTTTTTGGGATCCTAATTATCCTTTTAATTACTTGGTGGCGACTCCATTTTTCTCTGCATTTTCCCTTACGCGCCCTAAAGTCATAAAATGATGGCTTTTCACCGGCCGTCACGTTGTGACACACAAATGATTTATTTTCCTTTGACAAGTTTTGGTAAGGTACATAGTTATTTATGTGATATTTAGCTTTGGAGGTAAAGTTAGGTTCGTAAGTAACTTTAGGTATGCCTCTTGTTGTTCTATGGGGTAACATTTTAGTATGAGATTTAGGGTTTACTTGTTGTTCAGACAAATAACTGGATTGGGAGGACAACTGGTCATCTTGATCAACCGGTGCATCATAGAGGGGGGAATCTTGAGGGTTAATATTTTTCATGTCTTGATCATGCATATTTTCCAAATTATGCTCATCCAATTCACCGTTTGAACATTCACCATTTGAGGCCAATTTATCACCACTTATATTTTCCATGTAGTCCAAAGGGTGATTCAAAGTTTGTAGTTCAATCATATTCTCCCCTTGAAGTGGAGACTCAGGAGCAACATAATACATATCACTCTCATGAAAAACTACATCAAGTGTAACATACAACCTTCGTGAAGATGGATGATAACACTTATAACATTTTTTATGAGTAGCATAACTAACAAAAACACATTTGAGAGCGTGAGGCTATAGTTTATCTCTCATTGGATTATGAATATGCACAAAGGCAACACATCCAAACACTTTAGGAGGTAGGTCTAGGACAGAAGGAGCACTTATAGCCTTATGAAGGACATCCAAAGAAGTGCAAAAGGATAGTGAACTTGAAAGAGTGCGATTAATGAGGTAGGCTGCATCAGTAATGGCTTCACCCCAATACTTTGAGGGCATGTAAGCCCCAAACAATGAAGCTCTTACAACTTCAAGGAGATGACGGTTCTTACGTTCAGCAACCCCATTTTGCTAAGGGGAGTAAGGGCAAGTAGTTTGATGAATAATGCCATGTAGTTCTAAATACTAGTTTAGAACTTTATTAACAAATTCTCCACCATTATCAGTTCAAAGAACCTGTATACTAGTTTGATATTAGGTGGCAATCATCTTCTGAAAATTTTGAAACAATAAACTCACTTCATTCTTACATTTCATTAAACAAACCTAAGTTATTCTAGTGTGATCATCAATAAATGAAATAAACCAACGTGCATCACTAAGAGAAGAGGTTTGGGTTAGACCCCATACATTAGAGTGAATAACCATAAAGGGTGTAGAGCTTATATTCATACTAATTGGAAATGAAGTGTGGTGACTTTTAGCAAGTTCACAAACATTACACTTAAAATCTGAAACATTCAATTTAGAGAAGAACTTTGGAAAAAGTTTCTTCAAATATCCAAAAGATAGGTGACCTAACCGATTATATCACAACCATATATTTGACTTGTCATCTTGCACTCGTTGAGCTAACTGGATGGAGCTGGCATGCATTAGATCCAGATAGTAAAGTTTCCCCCTTCTAGGACCATAACCAATTGTCCTCAGAGTCCGAATGCCCTTAAAAACATGATGGTTAAGCCAAAAAACCACAACACAATTCAAAGTACGGGTTATTTGAACAACATATATTAAGTTATGACTAAGAGAAGCAACAAGAATAGAATCAAGGTTCATATTATCTGTAAGAGTCATTGAACCTTCTCCAATCACTAGAATAGGTTCACCATTTGCTGTAGACACTATGTTCTGAGCAGAGGGTTTCAAGGTTGTTATGTTATCTTTGTCAGAGGTCATATTATCAATAGCACAGTTACCCATTCACTATTTCTATTAGAGGCATAAGTGTGAAAACTCTTACCAGTACCACCGGAAGTTATAGTTTCTGACTTTGGAATGGTCTTTGGGGATTCAACCATAGCAACAGATGCCTGGTGAGAATAATGCTGATTTTGCTTGTGTGGTACCTTGGTAGGATCCCACCAATCCTGATAGCCAATCAATTCATAACATCGGTCTTTTGTATGCTTAGTGCCGCCGTAGTGAGTGTAAGTTTTTTTAGGCCGAGCAGCCCCAACTTCATAGCTACAATTATGTGACCCCGAGGCTTGTTCAGATTTAGATTGAGATGGAGTTTACATTGGCTGAGATTTACCTCGATGTGCAATCATGGCAGTGGTGTGTTTTGAGTTACCAGTATCAACAGTCATAACAGATATGTGAACAGAGTCACGATGTACATATGCACAAGTTTCTTCAAGGCCTAATACAGGATCCTTTCTCAAAATCTCGCCCCTGATTTGTTCACACTTAGCATCTAACCCATTTAAGAAAATGTGCAAATGATTTGGCATGTGTGATAATATCTTCAGGATACTTCATTACAAATTTATCACGATGATCTAACTCTTGAAATATCTCTACAAGGTCCCCATAATAAGTGGATAAGGGACAACCACTTTGTTTGGTAGAGAATGCTCTTTGATTAAGAGCAATTAGTTGTAATTCATCCAACCCATCATAAAAGGCTATTGCTAGTGCCTTCCAAATTTCTCGTGTTGTTTTCAATTGAATGTAGCGCTTCATGATTTTCAGTGTCATTGAGATTAATAGCCATCCTTTCACTTTCTGATTTTCAGCATACCACTTTGTATAAGAAGCATCAGTATACTTTTTGAATTGGGTTTTTTCCAATAATATACTCCAACTTTGCTCTCCCAGCAATTTGCATTTCCATAATTTGAGACCAAAGATCATAATTTTGTTCATTGAGAGTTACACTGGTTGTAAAACCAAAGCTCTCATTTTGTATGTGTATAATAGGTATAAGGGCTTTAAAAGATTTAGAATTTTCACTAGCCATTTTTTTTCTTTTACGAAAGGATCCCTCTTACGCAATGGAAAAAGGAAGTAAAGATTGACTTACACTAGGAATCAAATGGCAAGATCTAGTTTGATGAGATTCAATCTACAGGAGGATGTTTGAAAAAAAAAACGACAAGCTTGGATCTGTGTTTGAAATGGCGGAAGAAATAGCAGAAGAGTATATCTATAGGAAGCAAGCTAGATCTGCAAAAATGGCAAAACAGCAAGCTCGAGGTTCGACGGTGAGCTTCAACAATGACTAGTCTGGCAATGCTCTGATACCAAGTTCAATAACAAAGTTCAAATACTAGGGAGCAAATTTACGAAACTACTCTTCTTCTTCTACATTTCATTCATATATTAGAAATATACAAGGGGTTTCCTATTTCTGTTACAGCAAGCAAACCAATACATGATGGGGACCACATACACAAGTGGACCAATAGATGATAAGAGAAGAAATAAGAGAAAAGTCAACAAAAATCTCCTCTAGAAACCTTGTTCCATGTTCAATTTTGATTACACCTTTCTTAAAATGTTCAACTGTGTTTGTTATCCTAACTTGAGACTTGTTAATAAACACAAACTTCAGAATAGGTTTACTCAATGTGTCTTCCTTAGTTATAGCAATCATGATAAGGGGTACAAGTGCCTTAAATTTATCATTGGTAAAATGTATATATCTAGAGAGACGCCATCTTTGATGAATCTCTATTCCCTTTCGCTCACAAAATTTCCTGTACATGTCCTTCACCTAAACCTTCTCATACAGTTACAACTTCAGCTCCTCTTATATTTTGACCCTCATGTTTGAATGAGAGTAAGGGAATTTAGTCGAAAAAGTGAGGAGCATGCATGCATTGCATGATTTTAAATAGTGATGGTTGAATATATGAATTTTCTCTTATGTTAAAAGTAATTATACAGTCTTATGTACTACCTTGTATTTGATCAAGTATATATATTACGAAAAGATACTTTGGCATACACTTCAATGTTTCGAATCATTGTTGTTTTGGGAAATGAGTTGGCTATGAGAATGAAATTGGAAGTTTATTGTGGGAGATTATTTTTTCTGCAAAAGTACCTATGTTGGAAAGTAAATTTATTTGAGAAAAACCTTATCGCTGAGATTATTAATAAAGTGATCCATAGTTGTCCTTGGAGTAGAATCACTAGGTACAACTAAGTTTTTTTCTTAAAAAAAAAAATGTCCTATGCTCTAGTGACCCTTTTCATGACACGTCAAGTTGCCAACCATGTGCGGACTTTTTATGAGACCCATAAATGGGAGTTCCAAATATAGTTTGTAATTGAATAATTGTGGTAAAGCAATGTGGGACCGTTGGACATTATAGAGTTATATAAGCAGAATTTGGTTTCGAATTAAATGCATATAAGAAAGTGAAGATATATATATGTAAGATATGGTATATTGACGATGAGCTGTACATGGAGACATCGTAATCAAGTCTGATGACTGTTTGGAGTTTTATTAATACCCTTCACCAACTATTCCAAGGACAAGCAGAGATATTAAGGTGGAAGTGAGATATATATAAAGTCATCTATATTGTTTCTCTAATCTACAATTATAATCAAAGTGACGTATAGAGCTGCTAGCAAAGCATGGCTTCAAGGCCTGGAATCCTCACTGACTGGCCATGGAAACCTCTTGGAAGCTTTAAGGTGGGAAGTTTAATTACTTAATAGTTACTTCATTCTTCTCTCTGTCTGAGAGGGATTTTTTATGTTTAAGATTACTTCATATGGATTTTTATGTTTAATATGGCAAGATTTTCTTCATGTTCTTGATTAAAACATAGTGATAGTATGAAGAAAGATTTTCTTATGTGTTGTTTATACGAATGCCCATGGCACCTAAACAAAGCAAAAATTGTTAAGCAAAAATACTTTTGCTTTTTCTTGGTGTATTTATATTTCATATTGGTGGATTGAAAGACAGATTAGTAATAGACATTATTTAACATATACTTCGTCAACCCACTTCCTTTTGTGTTTATAACTCAAAGTTTTAGATATTTTGTCCTTTTTTATTCTATCAAGAGCTATATTTTTATTTATTTACTTACCATGCAAATACGAGAGCTTTGACATAAAACATTTTGAGTGTTTACTTTTTTCCCTTGATTTTATTTATTTATTTTACTTGATGTGTTGCTTCAGCTAACCAAGGTGTTTAATTTCATGACTTAATTTGCAGTATGTGATACTGGCTCCCTGGATTATTCACAGCACGTATTCTCTCTTTGTGAAGGATAAGAGTGAAAAGGACGTATCCACCTTTCTCATACTTCCATTTATACTTTGGCGTATTCTTCACAGCCAGATATGGATCACTCTCTCTCGTTATCGAACTGCCAAAGGCAACACTAGGATTGTCGACAAGGGCATCGAATTTGATCAAGTTGATAGAGAAAGGAACTGGTTAGTTCGGACTTTTATTGGGTTCCATATACTTAAAATACAAAAAGTTGAAGTTAAAATACAATGTATGTGGAACTCTCTAAAATCACGTGTAACAGTTATTGATTGGTGTATGGCACACACTCGTAAAGACAAAACATAATATATCTAGATTTTAAACTTAGGATATTGTTCTATGAAACAGTACGTGTCCAACCTTGTGAACCAAAAAGGCTGGAGAAATTATTACATATGTTGGCAGATGCGTGTTAAATAATTGTCACTGATTATCTCCCTAGTTGGCAGATGGCCACACGGAGGCTTGCATTTATAAACCTTTAGCCAAGGGCTTGTTACCACACCAACCCCTTTGATAATTCCGAGAGTCATGAATTGGACTTTAATTGGGTATTCTCATGGCTACGTTCCTAAGAAAGGTTGTAATTAAGTAGGTCCAACCACCTCACTTTCACCCTTCTACAGCAATTACAATTAATTCATAATTCCCACAATTATAATTAAAATCACGATTTATCTCTATTTTCTACCGCAATTACAATTAACTCATTTTTGGAGCATGCAGGGATGACCAAATATTGTTCAATGGGATATTGTACTACTTGGCAAGCTATACTTTGACTGGGGCATCACACCTACCATTATGGA
>JASKGM010006576.1:0-10927 GCA_034509205.1 Ceratonia siliqua
AGGGACTAACGTTGACACATTATGAAAAGGTTAGGGACTAAATTGATCAATTAAAAACTTTGAGGACCACATTGCTGTAATTGAAAAAATAGAGGGACCAAATGTGTAATTAAGCCTTTTTAATATTATTCTTTTATAAATAAAAAATTTAAAAAATTTTTAAAAATTTTTTTAAAATTTATATGACATAAAAAATAATTAATTAGTAAAAAAAAAAGATAAAAAAAATAAGAGATAAGAATGTTGAAACTAATATACAATCCCATTTTAAAGTTATAAAATAGTCAAAACTTATTTTTTAAATATATTAAAATTTAATAAGATTTTAAAAATTAATATCTGATTTCTACTTAAATAATTATTCTGTCTTTATAATCATTTGTTACTAAATTCATGGCTCCACTGTCACGACTTTCCTGTACACTGAAGCTCTTCGGTTAGCTTCAACGGCGACAATTAGTCGCACATAAGAGTCAAATAGAATTAAATTTTGTCTTTTAGCTTTCCCACGCATGGACTCACACTCATCCAAACACTCTGAGCTAGCGTTTCCAGCACCGTCTTTGCCACCGACTCCGGTACAATCTCCAGTACCGGCTCAGTCACCACAATTGAGGTAATTTGAAGCTTTCCTTCACTATTTGTTACTCTTTACCACATTTGAAACCCTAAATCCCTAATGTTCTGACTCTTGTTGGCGATGCATTACTTTCGGTGCTTTTGGGTTTTTTGTTTAAGCTTTTTTTTTTTCCTTTTGAAATATCTCTTGTTAACTCTAATTATGGGTAAATTTGCATGCTTATTTCTTTCCCTAATCTTAATTTTTTTGGGCCTCTTTTTCCACTGCCACAGCTATTGAGATACTGCTTCTAATTCTATTATTTTATATCTGAAGCTTTCATATATTAGAAGCACAGAAGCATGGTCCTTTATGTTTTGTTTTATTGACAAGTCTGCAATGCATATGTAAGTGCATAAACATTGAGGTTCTATTTATTTAGTTCTATTTTTTTCCTCTTTTGCTCCATTTATATGGGGATAGGAAATTTGCTAGGACCAGGATTTGAACCCTGGACAGAGGGAACTCCCAATGTCTGAAGCCATGGTCCCCACTGTTATGCAAATTTTAAATAATGGCCTAAAAATGTTGCTTTTTTTAAAGAATTAAGCATTTTGTGTTTTGGTATTACTGTTTTATGTATACTAGAGTTTCATCTTTTTCACTAATCATAGATATCAATTGGAAAAGGTTCTTCATTAATATAATTAAGAATAATCTGGTTTGTGTCGTTCACTTTGACATTTGATCCAATACAAGTCATGTACTACAAATTTTCAGTCAGAGTGAACTCTAATGCAATCAACTCAAGACCCTTTAATAATAGAGCGAAATGGATATCAAATATTTAAACATGGAAAAAAAAGTTTTAATTACCCTACTTATTTTTGGTTAGGATGAGGTTACCCAAAATAAGAATACAGATTAGTATACTCAATTACTCATACCACCTTTCTAACTGAGTAAATGGTAATTAAATACTAAACAAGGAAACTAACCTTAGCAGTAACTATTATCATCACTTCACCTAGCCACCTCTTCCTTTTGAAGCTACTG
The DNA here is from genome assembly GCA_034509205.1 of Ceratonia siliqua. Lineage (NCBI taxonomy): Eukaryota > Viridiplantae > Streptophyta > Magnoliopsida > Fabales > Fabaceae > Ceratonia > Ceratonia siliqua. The sequence continues at coordinate 1,616 of JASKGM010006576.1, forward strand.
AACCCGTAATTGAAGCCTTAAAATGTAAATGTGGTGGTGAGTGTTTCTCATTCCACTTATTAGTGTGCTTATAATTTTCTCATTCTGTGCATATGGCAGTATAAGCTCCTCTTAGGTGTACTTATTGGTTGGAACTCTCAGATATGTACTGATTTATTCCTGAATTGAATGATGCTGATATATATATATTTTTTCTCTTTCTCTTAGCCAAGGTTGTTGTTGAACTTGGGAAATCTGGTCGAAGCTGTTGTTCTCTTACTTCCATCATTTGTCACTTTGGATGACATCAAAGGTATGGTTTTTCATAGTAGATTTTCTTGTTAGTTTGCATACTCTTTGTTTAAGGGAAAATTTCATAGCATCTTGTTGGGGAAAGTGGATTATAAGAATTTTGTTGCGGCCTTTTGTCATAAAATCCATCTAAGCATGTTTGCATGGAAGAGACCTTTTATGACTTCCTAAAAAATCATACAATCAATCTGTACCAACTCATTCTCTTATTATTTCTGAAAGATCAAAATAAACAAGCAGAATGAGAGTTCTTAAAGCAGTGAGTGATAAGTTCATGGTCTACGAGTCAATAACGGATCTTGCTTTTAGGTGTTGATATTCCAATTGATACAGTTGGAGCTGAGATACAAGTCCTAGTTGCTAAACCTGGGGTAAGATGATTTTTTCTGTTTTCTGGTATAGTACAATATTTTTATTTTACCTTCATGGTTTTCTAATGATATCAATTTTCATTTTGAAACTATGAAATATATGATAATTATATATATTTTTCCAACTATAAGGTGTGTTTTGTTTTTCCTGTTTTGGGTGGGTGGGGACAGTTGGAGTTCTTGCATCTATCTGTTACTTATCTCGGAATATATTCCATTTATAGCATCCCATTCTGCTTAATATCTTATTTTTGTCTACTGAGAAAACAAGCATTATCGCCATCCTCTTGTCCTTTTCACACCATTCTTAGGGTAGTCATTAACTTCATTACATTTTATTCTTACAATAGAGCTATGCAACATACCAATTCCAGGACTATCATGTTTTTTCGTTTGGTCAGAATTTTGTACCTTAGTTTAATTGGTGATTTGTTTGAGTGTCATTTGGTTCAGTTATTTTCTTGGTTAATTCTTCCTTTATGGGAACTTTGGATCTCATTTGGTGAGACAGTACATACTTTTCTTTCGTTGCAGCATGTAATTTTGTTAGAAAAATGTACAAACTACTATACTAGAGTTATCTAAATAATGATTCGAAAAAAAAATTATAAAAGTTCACTCTTTGCTATTAGATTTAAAATCTTCATGGTATGTTGTAAGTTTCACTGGACTCTTGTCTTATTTTGAATAAAAATTGTTATGGTTCTTAAAGAAAAAAAAAAAAATTGGTGCAGCAAGCACCCAAAAACCCTTTTGGGGTGCTTGTTGCATCAAAAACCTAGGAAAAAGATATTATTGAATGTGTTAGTGAAAGACCAGTCCCGAAAGAAAAGGATAACCTTAAACAACCTCTAATAATTCCCTTCTCCTTGAACTCTGAAAGTCCTCTGTCTTGTCTATCTGCCTTACCATTGGAATGGTCGGCTACAAAAAGACTAAAGCATTTATCTTAAGAGATGCAGGTGCTTTGTTTCTATTGCGCCAGGCTTGCTTCGCATAGGCTACACAAGTTAGGTGGTGCAGCCAGCAACCCTTTTGGTTATAAATAAAAACAACATCTTGGTCTGCACTTATACATAAATGTCATTGACAAAATGATATTTCCAACATGACAACATGCATAATGTTCTATTGTAAGTGATGTAGATTTTATTTATAATCACACATCTTGGAATGGCAGGTGTAATCTTGCTCAGGGGGTTGAAAGTGGAAATAAAGACATATTAGCGCAACTAGCACCTCAATTTGAGGTGCTTGCTGCACCACCAAGGTGCAGAAAGGTGATTGCTTCTCCTTGGTGCATCCAGCAACTCATGAGGTGCTGGCTTCACCTTGGTACATACAAGCACATGCACAAGGTGCAGTGGTGCCTCAAAATGAGTAAAAGCTGCACAAATATACCTTGGGGTCTATGGAGTTACTCTTGTGTTTAAAAGAAAATTTTAATTCTGTTGTTTGCTGGTGACCATTTTAATATGTTTTCATTATTCTTTTCTTTTCTTTATTTTATTGCAATTTAGAGAAATTCATCTAAATGACTAGGATTTACCCACTGACTCTCTCTTAACCCCTCGTTCTTATTTCTGATTCACTCAAAGAAGCAAGAAAATCATAAATCTAGGGGTGGGACAGCCACATCAATCCCAAGAATTCTAAGTACTTGCATAATATCTTGAAGGTAAGCAAAGAAAATATAAATGCAATTAATGTTAGCTTTATGGATTTTTTTGGGTAATTCTCCCTTGGTTTTGCCTGTTTTGTGGACCAATTTAATGTGTTAAAGACTCTTATTCTTCTTATAGTGGAATAAGCTAGCTTATGTAATATCAAATTCCCTAGGAAGAAGTGGTCAAGAAAGAGGCCTTGGTACAGCACTGCAGCACCTCACTTGGTGCTGCCAAAGAGGAACTTATACTGCTTGAAATAGTGAAATGAAGTTGATCGTAGCCCTATAATTGAAATGGTTGATCAAATGCTTCAATAACTAAGACAACAAATGCAGAATGTGGAAAAGAATCCTATTTTACTGTATTATAGAGTTTCACTGATACTGAGAACATACCCCCACCGTATCAATTTAAAAGATCTGATTTTGGTGTCAAAGTCAATTGTAAATATGTATTAAAGACATCAAACATACTCAAATTCTGAGTACATATTGATGGAAACATTTTAGAATCAGAGCATAAAGATACTATTTGAAGATCTTGTGGGTGTGCCGCTGTGCTACCTGCCTTGGAGGTTTGTGATAGTGACATCGTTTATGGAGTGCAATTCTTCATTCCTTTGAATTGACATTGAAGCACTTAACATGGCCTGCCTTACGACAAATGCTGGTTACCTTGGACGAGGAAGATTCACAATTTCACTATTGAGAATTGAAATTATTGTGGCCATAGTAGGCTTGTCTCTTGCAAGTTCTTGCACACACAATAGCCCTATGTGTATGCATCTAAAAATGTCCTTGTGAAAGCATGGATCTAATATATCTGGATCAATGAGATATGTGATCTTGTCATCATTCCATAGTTTCCATGTCTAGCAAGCATCAATACTAGCTATTAGAATTTAGAGCACTATAGAAAAATCAGATCGGACCGGCTAGTTAGACTGAAAAATCGGTGAACCGGTTTGACATTGAAAATCGGGTAGCAAAAAATCGGTCATAAACCTAGTGAATTGGTCAAAATTGGCCAAAAATCAGTGAACCAAATCGGTTCAAACTACTTTATCTTCTTTTTTTTTTCTTTTATTGAAACGACATCGTTTTGGAACCATTTTTTTATATGAAAATTTCAATTCAAAACAATATCATTTTGACAATTTTTAATATATAAATGAATATAATACTTGTTTCTATATTATTTTAAACTTATTTTATATATATTTTAGTGATTCAATGAAATTTTATATATTTTAGTATGTACTGTTTGACCATTTTCATATTAAATTGTTAACTTATTTAATTTTATATATTATATCATCAATATATAATGTTATATAATATACAAAATTAAATATATATATATATATATATATATATATATTTTTTTTTTATTTGACCACTATTTGACCATGGTCGGATTAGTAAACTATGAACCATTGCTTCCGTCGATTCAATGGAATCGACTAGTTCGATTTTTAAAATATTGCTTAAGAGTTAAAATCATCTTGGGTGATTTCTATGTAGAACTCGAGATTTTCTCCTTAAATTATGAAAATGCAAATATCGAAATATATCTAATAGTGAAAAACTCAACTTCTTGAAAGGCCGAGTTCCTCATAGAATCACCCAATCATATGAGCACCAAGGATCAAAATTTCAATAAGTGAATGAGGCAACAAACTTAAGGGACTTACAAATGCTAAAAGGGTAAGTGTTTCCAAATCCTCATAGAAGCTAGTGTTTCTTCTCCCAGTGACAATCTCAGGTAGCAAAACTCCAAAGCTAAAGACATTAGATTTCTCTTAAAATAGTCCTTCCATTGCATATTCTGGAGACATATAACCACTGCATTTAAACCTTAAATATCAAAGCTATAGTGAAACTAATATTACCTTGAAGATAGAGAAAGCTCACTTAACTATGTTCTAGTAACCCCCCTTGTAATGACCTCATCTTCAGTTCCTCCAAAAATTCTTGCTATGCCAAAGTCTAATATTTTTGGATTCATCTCTCCATCTAGTAGTATGTTACATGCTTTAAGATCTCTATGTATAATTCTTAGTCTAGATTCTCTATGAAGATAAAGTAGTCATCGAGCAATTCCTTCAATTATGTTGAAGCGTTTCTTCCAATCCAAGACCTTCCTTTTGGATGGATCTGCAAAAATTAAAATGAATAAATAGAAGTAAGAAAGAAAGAAAGAAAGTAAGAGTAACATCACATAACATATGAGCACAAACATGAAACTTGTTGGAAATGATGATAACCAACCAAATACATATGCATCCAAACTTTTTTTTGGCATGTACTCATATATTAACATCTTTTCCTCTCCTTCTATGCAGCAACCAAGAAGTCGGACAAGATTACTCTGTTGAAGCTTAGAAATCACCACTGTTTCATTTATAAATTCTTCTACCCTTGTGACGATGCTCTTGAAAGTCTTTTAACTGCTATTTCCTGTCCATCTTGCAATTTTCCCTTAAAGACAAAATTAAAAAGTGGAAATTTTTTATGATTTGAGGCATGACAAAACCTGCCTAAGTCAAAGGTAAATTACCTTGTATACTGGACCAAAACCACCCTCCCCAAGTTTATTACTGGAGTCAAAGTTGTTTGTTGCATTTGCAATCTTTCCAAAATCAAATAATGATAGCCTTTGTAGTGCAACTTGTTTCAGGTGCTCAGTCATTCTTTCTCTCTGAATTCTCATATATCTTCTCCCTGTATTCAAAATTTAGATTCATTTGCTAGTTTTTCTCCACAGAAGATCATTTGACACTTTTCAAATATACTACTACTTATTACTACAGTGATGTCTAAAGAGATCCAGACATTTTGTCCTCTAATAACCTCTTTTTTTGAGTTCATAATATAGCTGAAGTAAATAGTGTGAAAATAAAAAACCAATTATAGCTCACCAAAAAACTATCATAAGGTAGAATACCTGAGCGTTTAACAATCCTTTTACACAAGAAATACCCGGAAACAATGATACTTGTTTCACAACAATGGTTATGATTTCTATTGTGTTCAAGTCTTTATCTGCATAAGAAGAACCCAAGTTGCATATTCAGTAAAGATTACACCTTATCCAATAACCAATTTAAATTATATAATAGATAATAAAACATACCAAGTTCAGAATATGGTAAACGAATGTAAAGATCAACACCTCCATTTGAGAAACTCTGAATGTCAGGCAAGTTTCTGCACCAAAAGATGCAACCAATGCCAGGATCATAAGCATAAGCTATGCAAGAGCAGTTCTTCAAACATGGAGTTCTGCAATCTCCAGTCTCAATAGATGACCACTCCGCAAAGTCTAGCACTTTAGCCCTCTCCAACTTCAGGAACCTATCTGCTTTCTCAGCATCAGAACCGTTTTTAACCCTCACACTGCAATGCTTCCTTTCTCACACACCCGCTGGTCCAGTTCTGTCTATCCCATTCCTCTTTATTCCTTGGCTTGAACCCTCTCAAACAACTACAGAGTGGTGAACTCTGCATGTTGCAAATTCCAAATGAACCACGCTTGCAATAGTTATCACACTCAGAATATGGTTTTCTCCAGTTAACTTTTTAATCCTTGTTCCCATAATCCCAATATTTCTGTTCGAATTTGCCATGAGTATTCAATGTAAAGATTCTTAAGTAGGACTTGTCAGCAAAATTATAGAACAAGGACATTGGTCCTTGCCCTTCTAAATGAAACCCATCAAAGAATACAGTGTGCATGTTGGGAATCCCAATATACATATGATCATTCCAGGGACCAGCCCTCTAGTAAGGACGATTGTCATTCCGGATGAACCCTTCAGGAACATTGTGGTATTCAAAACCGCTAGAGAATCTCCCAATGGATGGATCAGATAGGCTTTTCCATGATGTAAGCAGTACTTTGTCACCTGTTTAAACGTTAGTACTAAGTTTCATGTTTGGCAACAACGGCATTAGAAGGATGTTGGAAACTCTCCCACAACACCTTGCCTGTAGTTTTATCTAGCAGGACCATGTTTCCAGAATCTAAGAGTTGGGCAACCGAATTAGATTTAGATGCTATATTTGACACATTGGTTGACCAAACAACCTGGTTTTGTGCATCTAGTACAAGAAGATTGCCATCCTCTGATATTGCTTCATTTCTGTTAGCTACCCATACAACAGTGGATTTTGTCTTATACCAGATTCTGACGCAGCGATTGGTTGAATTTTTAGGGCTGAAGAATCCTAGTATGAACTCACTGTTATTAGAGGTTAGAGTTTCGGATTCTTTGATGAATTGAGATGCTGTAATGGTGTCTAATGCAAAACAGGAAACAGAGAAAGAGAAGGAAAATATGAGCACAACAAATGCTAACAAGCTAATGTGAATACTGAATTCCATTAATGAGAGACGAGCGGTTCTTGCAGGCAAAATTGGTATGGGACTTTGACCCATTCTTTTTCTGCAAGTACACTTTTAAGTGCTTTGGATTGTAGCCCTTCACTCTAGCTGAATGTTACAATTGAGTTTGACTTTTCGAAAAGCCATTCATCCATGACCATATTGTGATATTGCTATAAATGTGAAGACGACTTTTATTGAGATTCTACAATAAATGAGGGTTGTCTGTTCTTTTATTTAATGATATTTCCACTTATTTATAAACTTGTTTAGATTTATACTTGTACTGATCAGTGACTCTGCAGCTACCATTATTCTTTAGTGTGTTGTTATTTATCTATCTATATTATTATATATAAAAGTTAGGTATACATTTTAATTTTACGAGAATGTCTATTAATAGAAAAAAATTTATATGCATTCATTGTTTACATAACAAGAAATTTTAATTATTTAGATGATAATAAATTCGTAATTTTTTACACACTTTCATATAAACCTCCTTAAATTGTTGAAATACATTATTTTATATTTTCTAAATGTTAAAATTCAATGTTTAGATATATATCTAGAATATGATAATTTATGTATTTAAATTAGTGTGGTTCATGTATAGTATATTAATAATAACTCATGTACACTTTCCTATAAACCTCTTAAATTATTGAAATTAGAGATTTGACATTTCCTAAATGTTAAAGTTCGATATTTGGTTATCTAGAAATAATAATTCATCCACCTGAATATATTAGCGTGATTCATGTGTGACATATTAATTAGTTATTCATATTTAGCTAGATGTTAAATGGTCATCAAATATACATATAACTGTAATTGGTAACTTGGAGCAAGTAAAGAAAGTTCATTAAGAGAGAAATACAAATTGACTTGAAAACAATTATTCTCTTAGAGAAATACTACTATTTCTTCTTCCTCCAACAATTAAAGTGGTATTAATCAAAGCATAGAAGAAGAAGAGGATGAGGAAGGTGTAGATAATCAATATATATATATATATAGAATAGGAGCTCTAAGTTAAGCTTTCCAAGTGAGATATTGTGACACACTTGAATATGATAAGTAATATGCAATCAAGAGTATTTAGAGATCCCAAAAATGTTTTCAAAACATTAGAAAGTGCTGAAATTAATAATTTAATACTTTTTGGATTTAAATTTTAGGTTACGTACCCAAAATATAATAGTTTATCTGTTTAAATTAGTGTGATTTATGTATGAGGTATAAATTATTGATTCATGCAATTAAATGTTAAACGCCACTTAATATACTAATAAATACTTATTGTATTTGGTGATATTCTCTTTATTTATTTGCTTATTTCTAATTAATTGAGTTTTACTTATCTATGTAGTTATTTTTTTATTTATCTTTTATTTTTACTTTTTCTTTCTTCAATTATAATTTAGTTACCTGTAAAAGTTGGTGATATCACTGATATGTGAAGATTTTGCCATACTCTCTTTAATACTCATTATTCTTTTGCTAATTAATTAAGCTTTTAATTATCTATTTTATTCTTTTGTTTATATATTTTTTAAATTGTTGTTAGTTTCAAGGCAGTGAACAGTTTTCTTTCTTTAATTATATGTTAGTACTTCTAAAAATTTCAATGTAAACATGATCCATATTCATATACAATTTTTTAATTATCTGCTTAGTTTTCTATAGGTCTTTATCAGTTAAATTATTGTTAAGCAAATTATGCCCTCTTTAAGTTTTTTCTTTTCTTTTTAATTGATTGAGTTCTAATTATCTTCTTATTTATTTGTTGTTTCTATTTTTTCTTTCCCTAATTATTATATATTACAAAAAGAAAAATTTGACGAATGGGTGGTGCAGTACCAAAGCAAAAATACAAGAAAGTTTTAAAAGCAAATTCAAAATTCTAATTTATTAATATTAATAATAAGAAAAGGTGATGGTAACCACTAACTAAAGACTTACTTAAAGGTACTGACTAATAAGCCCTAAAGCAAATAGGAAACTGAAATCTGGGCTAAAATAACGTTGTCCAAAAGCCATTATACATACGTGTGTTTTTCTTTATAAGAAAAGTGTGTCTGTAAGAAGTGTTATTTCATGAATTTCCTTGGAAAAAAAATACTCCTAAAGTCTCTCATAATTTAAACAACAAAATAGAACCCTATAGGTATAACATTATTTCATGAAAATAAAACATAAGGTAGGTAAGGCATCACTTTATGTACACAGTTTAATAAACAGAACACTAAGTTTGAAGAAGTATTTATGTAATTGAAATTGGATATGCCACATGCTACTTGGACTAAAATTAAAAAGGGCACTGCATATTTGACTTGCCATTTTCTTACTTTAATTTGAGCTTCAAGTAGCTTATCCTGTTATATTTCACATGTCTGCTTTTGCTGAGTTTCATGGGTTTGCAATTATATCTTTGTATAATGCTATACTAGCTGTCAACACCCATTTTTCGGTCAGCCCAAACATCTCTCAGCCCGCTCAACTGAATGGGTCCAGCCCAGCATGGCTTCTGGCCCAGACCCATCTTCCCACTAAACCGGTCCATCACCCGGATCCGACCCATCTCCCCACCTAAA
>JASKGM010006578.1:0-10926 GCA_034509205.1 Ceratonia siliqua
TGTAAACTCACTTAGCTAGTTTATTGCATATGGAGGCTCAGTCCGCCTATGTAATATGACTAAAAGTTGAGATTCTCACTATTTTAGTGGGAGCAGTCTATTTTAATGACCATTCTATTAGGACCATAGACCCACCTTGAATATGGCGCACTATTAAATGACCATAAAAGCTACATTTAGGGCCCTGATCATTTAGGATAAGTCTATTTACCCTAAGGCCAACCCAAGTAAGAAAATGAAGAGCACGTTTCTCTCTTTTCTTGCTCGGTTATCTTACTCTTTCTTCATGCCTCCGATATGAAAATCTGTGTAAATGAAAATGTCTTAGCCATCCTTCAGAGAAAGTTTCCACCAAAGTGTAAGGACTTGAGAACATTTACAATACCTTGCACAATCAGTCACACCAGGTTTGAACATGCCATGCTAGATTTAGGAGCTTTTATTAATGTTATGTCATTTTCTATATATGAGTCTCTAAATCTTGGCTTTTTACAAGAAAATGGTGTGATAATAAAACTTTCTGATAGATCTAATGCTTATTAAAAAGGAATGGTTGAGGATGTTTTAGTGCAGGTGAATGAAATGCTTTTCCCTACAGATTTTTATGAGCTTGACATGGAGGATAAGTCATCACCCAACTTGGGAAAGCCATTTTTGATGACATCTCTGCCAAAGATTGATGTTTCTGCTAAGACTATCACATTGAAGTTTGATGGCAAGGAAATAAAATTTCCTATCTTTGATGCAATGAAGTATCCAACTGACTGTAATTTTGTTTTTACAGTAGATATTATGGATTCTTTATCTTAATAGATTCTGAATTCACATGGCTTGGAAGATTTGGAGATAGTCATTACCAACCATCTAGATGAGGATGACTTTGAAGAGACCACCAAGGAATTGGTTATGAGTGGTGAAGTTTATGAATCAGTGGCAGCATTACATGCTTTGCCAAAAATTTTTGAAACCTTTAATGCCTCATTTATTGAGTTACTTATGACAAATAAAAAAACTTATTCCTTTAACTATGCAGGCACCTAAATTGAAATTAGAGCCACTATCGGATCACCTAAAGTACATGTTCTTAGTTGAAGATGACACATTATTGGTAATAATAGCAAAGGCCCTCACAAAGCTTCAAGAGGACAAGTTGATTCGGGTACTCAGGACTCAAAAAATGGTTATTGGTTGGACCATTGCCAATATTAAAGGGATTAGCCCTTCAACATGCATGCATCAAATACTAATGAAAGATGATGCCAAACCAAGTAGAGAGGCACAACGCCATCCGAACCCTTACATGATAGAAGTGGTTAAAAATGAGATCCTGAAGCTCCTTGATGTTAGGATCATATATCCAATATCTGACAGTAAGTGGGTGAGCCCAGTACAAGTAGTACCTAAAAAATTGAGCATCACTATTGTAGTGAATGAAGACAATGAGCTTGTCCCCACCCGTGTGCAAACCAGGTGACGTGTTTGCATTGACTATAGAAAACTCAACTCAAAAATACACAAAGATCATTTCCCTCTTCCTTTTATATATCAAATGCTTGAGAGGTTAGCATGTCATTCTAACTATTGTTTTCTTGATGGTTATTCAGGTATAACCAGATTAGTATAACTCCAGAAGACTAAGAGAATACTACTTTCACATGCCCATTTGGCATATTTGCTTACAGGCATATGCCATTAGGCCTTTATAATGCACCTGCTATATTTCAATGGTGCATGGAGAGTATCTTCTCTGATTATGTTAAAAATATCATTGAAGTCTTTATGGATGATTTTAGTGTTTATGGAGATTCATTTGATATATGCCTTAAAAAATTGTCACTTATACTTAAATGCTACACAGAGACTAACTTAGTATTAAATTAAGAAAAATGACATTTTATGGTCAATCAAGGGATAGTTTTAGGACATGTAATATTTACTAGAGGAATTAGGGTTGATAAATCTAAGATAGATCTTGTTCACTCTTTACCTTTCCCTACTACCGTGAGAGGAAGTGCATTCTTTTCTTGATCATGCAGGGTTTTATAGCAAGTTCATTAAAGACTTCTCCCATATTGCATTGCCCTCATACAAATTGTTGTAGAAAAAAGTGACATTTGGTTTATTGATAAGTGCAAAGTTGCTATGGCTAAATCGAAGGAGAATTTGATTTCGGCTCCCATGATCTAACCACTAGATTAAAATTTGAGATCATGTGTGATGCTAATGACAATGCCATTAGAGCTGTATTGGGCCAGAGAGTTAAAAGAGTACCTCACACAATATATTATGCTTCCCTCACTATGAATGATGCCAAACTGAACTATTCAACAACTAAGAAAGAACTCCTTACTATTATTTTTGCCTTAGAAAAATTTAGATCATATCTGTTAGGCACTAAAGTAACTATTTTTTTTATCATGCAGCCTTACGGTATTTGTTAACCAAGAAGGATGCTAAGCTGAGGTTAATTAGATCGGCACTCCTCCTACAAGAATTTGACTTAGAAATCAAAGACAAGAAATAGTGAAAACCTAGTAACAGGTCACCTAAGCCAGCTAGTGTAGGATGAAGAAGCATTACCACTGCATGAACAATTTCCTGATGAACAACTACTTGCACAAGTATTGTCACTCCATGGTATGCTAGTATAGTTAATTATCTTGCCACCAAAACAGCACCACAAGACTTAACCAATGCCTATAGAGAGAAAGTAAAGAGTGATGCTCGGACTACATGTGGGATGATCCATATCCTTGGAAGCATTGCTCAGATCAAGTGTTAATAAGATGTGTTTCTAAAACTGAATTTTGTTCTATACTGACTTTTTGCCACTCATATACTTGTGGAGGACAATTTGGAGCTAGAAGGATGCCTCTTAAGGTGTTATAGACTATGGTTTTTATTGGCTATCATTGTTCAAGGACTCATACAACTTTTGCAAAGCTTGTGATAAATTTCAAAGGATAGTAACCTAGGGCCTAGAAATCAAATGCCCCAAAACCCCTTTTAATTGTTGAAATCTTTGATGTGTGCGGTATTGATTTCATGGGACCCTTGCCTCCTTCCTTTGGAAACCTATATGTTCTTGCAGTAGATTATATTTCTAAATGGGTGGAAGTAAAGCCACAAAAATTGATGATGCCAAAGCTGTTGTAAATTTTATCAAGTCCCAAATTTTTGTTAGATTTGGTACTCCTAGGGCAATCATTAGTGATCGTGGAACTCACTTTTACAGTCGATCTGTGGAAGCCTTGTTAAGGAAGTACAACATCACCCATAAAGTATCCGCTCTTTATCATCCACAAACCAGTAGACAAGTAGAAGTGTCTAGCCGATAGATAAAGTCTATACTTGAGAAGACTGTCAACCCATCTAGGAAAGATTAGAGTTTGAGACTTAATGAGGCCTTGTGGGTATATAGGATTACTTTTAAGAAACCCATTGGTATGTTGCCTTATCGTTTAGTCAATGGTAAGCCAACCCATCTACCTGTTGAATTAGACCATAAGGATTATTGGGCAGTTAAATAATTTAATTTGGAGTTGGATGTAACGCTAACTCAAAAATCTTTAATTGCAAGTACTAGAGGAGCTCAGAAATAAGTCATATGAAAGTTCAAGAATTTACAAGGCAAAGACAAAGCCTTTTCTGACCAAAACATTTCTAGAAAACATTTCAATGTGGGACAAAAAGTTCTTTTCTATCGTTCCTGTTTGAAATTTTTCCTAGTAAGTTGAGATCTCGTTGGATGGGCCTCTTTGTTGTTACTAATTTTTAACCATGGTGCAGTAGTGTGAACACCTAATTTTGTCCAGGTGTCTTTTTAAAATTTAATAATTTTCTCTCAAAGGAAAATAATAACAAAAATAAATAAAGAGAAATGAAAAAAATAAAAAAATGAAAAAATAATAAAAGAAACACAAAAAAATGAGAGTAAAAAAAACGAGTGGAAAAGGGCCCCAAAAAGACATTTTTGGCAACTCAACTAACTATTGAAAAAAAAAAGACCCAGCCCAAACCCCATCTCTTTGGCAACCCAACCACCAGTCAGCCCAATCCCTGAAGCCCAAATGGATCCATGCCTTTTGTCCAAGTCACGACCCAGTCCTTGATCCAACCTAGTATTTCCTTAACTTAGGGTATGACAACTTCTCCCATGTTCGGATTCACCTTTAGAAGACTCCAGTAACACCAATCGCGCAATCACCGCCACCCAATCTGCCCTTTCCTTCTTCAATCTTCAGTAAATTCCTGCCTTCACCACCCAAAGGGGAAACCCTAAATCTACCCATTTCTTTTGCTTCATCTGACGTCGTGAAAAGAGAGGTTTGATGTAAGGAATTGATTCATTTTGCTTACCTTAAAAGGACCTTGTGGAGTGTGAAAAGGAAATTCTATATTCAGTTACCCTATTTTCATGTGAATCACGCTGTGGAGAAAGGATTTGATTTAGGGATTTCAATTCTAATTTTTGGCTATAAAATGAGGGCATCTACGAGCTAGAAAGAAGAAGAGGAGGAGGAAGGATCATGAGTCACAGATCAGTGTTGAGAGAACCAAGCATTTCGAGAAAGGATTTGTAGAAAAGCACAAATCCGAGAGCATTAGCCATTGAGGATCAGCAACAGAGGAGAAAAGAAAACAAATTCGAGATTGGGCTATTACGGGTCTTCAAAAGGATTTTTTTGTTTCTCTTTCTTGAGTTTCTTTGGTGATGAAAATGCTGTAATTGTTTCTGGCACACTGGTTCCTAGTATAGATTACAATTGAATTATGATTCAGATGAAATTATTGCTTGACTTTCGTTTAATCCTGTGTTGGATCAATATGGGTATCAATGTCATTTGGATGGCTGTTTCAGTATGATTTAATTCCATGGTTATGTCTATAAGGGATCTTAATTTGGAAACTCAAATATGGATGTTATTCTAACTTGGCTTAACAAAATTTGGAACTCAAATTTTAGTAAAATACACTTTGGTTATTAGGTTTGAAGTGTCACTACTGGTACTGGGCAATTTTAGCTTTGATTTTAAGTGTTTTCTTAAATTTAAGGAATGGAATAAGTCTTAGCTCAAGGCTTACCGGGGGTTGAAACCCTTTTCAAGTTACCATTCAAGGTTGTTCAAGGTAGTATCTAAATCTGGTTAAATCTGATTGCTTAGAAGTGCTACTATTTTTTTTGTCCAGTAAGACCCAGAATGTGATTATCTTGGCTTGGTTTGTGGCAGTAGTGGTTGTCAGTCGATTGAAAGGCACCTCTTATGTGTCTCATGAAATCAGTTTTGATTTTCAATTGATTTAGAATCTGTTAAGGGAAAAGGGGGAAAGACTAGTTCTGACTTCATTCCAGGATTTATTTGCTCAAAACTGATTGGTTGGCTTGGGTGTATATCCTATAGTACTTCTTAAAAGAGGGATACATGTTGCTAATTCATGTTCTGTTGTATCAAAATGTTAGTCCTGGGTTAACATTCATAATATGTTGGTTGATCCTAAATGAATGCTATGATCCATTATATAAAAAAAAAATTAGTTCTAACTAGTGGTTTGTTAGTTGATGTTTGTAGGATAAATTGGTCATCTCAATGGATATTGTGCTAATATACCTCCCAGCATAGGTTGCTCATTTTGTTTGTTCAAATGCAATGCATTCTTAAAAAGGCTTTAATAGCCCGTTTAAATGTTCTCTAAATTAGGTTTCAAAGGCCCACCCATGTTCTATGAAGGAATCTTAGAATTTTCTACTTCAAAAGCCAAAAATAGAGGGATTTACAATGGCTTCAGAGGTTTATTTAGCCAATTCTTTTCAGGACCCATGTGAATCTTTTTATGGGTTTCAAGGGCCCAATTCTTAAGCTACTAAAGGCTCATTGGAGTTGCCTTAAAAGCAAAAGGGTTCCAGGCCCAATAGAATTATTCTCAAAGAAAAGGTCCAGTTGAGTAATTAAAAAAAAGAAAAAGGTTTCAAGGCTTATTTATCTCTGAAAAAAAAAAAACTTTAAGGGCCTAAATGAAGGGTTGCAAAATATAGTTAAAGAAAATTAATATTCTTGTAAATAACTTTCAATTTAGAAATCAAGCACTCTCAGAAATCTGTTTTCTAATTCCACACTTTCGAAAATTACATTTTGATCCTTATATTTTCAATAATATCATTTTGACCCCCAATCTTTTAGTAATTGTATTTTGACGATTACTCTTTCAACAATTACGTTTTGGCCCCCTTAAATTTCTAAAATTACATGCTTGCCCCATTTCTTTAAAATCTTTTTTTTTCGCACCATTACTTTTATAAATTTCAGTCTTGCCCATAGACTCAATATGTAAAGGACTTTCATTAGAGGATTATCTTCTCCAAAGTTCTGTTTTCCATAGACTTTTAGTGGAATTTTATTTTCCCAAAGTATCAGCTTTCACGGGCATTTAGTAGAGATATGCTCCCTCTAATGTCCTAATTCACTGTGCTGGCTTTAAGTGGAAATTTAATTTCTCCTAAATGTCCTGATGTCTTTTCACTTAATCAACTTAATGAAATCATTTTCAAACTACGTTGACATTGATCCCTTTCAAGGTACGTAGGCACTTACTTGATAAGGCAGGTCTAGTTATTTCTTTCTCCATCTTTATTTATTATTATTTTACTAATAAAAATGGGTAATTTAAATAAATTAAAAATTTTAAAGTACAAACAATTTAGGGTAACCATCCTTAGTAATGGACGTTGTGGGGTGCCTAACACCTTCCCCACACGTAATTAGACTCACGAACCCTTCATTTGGTTCCAATGGCCAGTTTTCCTTTCTTTTTTAAGGATCTCAAATATCCTTCTAATTAATTGGTGGCGACTCCCATTTTCTCTGCATTTTCCCGTACGTACCCCAAAGTCATAAAATAGTGGCTTTTCACCGGCCGCCACGTTGTGACATTGGGTCACAAGGTGATCGATGGTGGTGGATATGGACCCAGTAACGATGATATCATCAACATACACAAAAATGATAAGGAGGATCGATGGTGTGCATTTGATGACAAAGGAAGAATTAGAATGGACTTGGATGAAACCCCACTGATGGAGACGTTGACTTAACTTCATATACCATGCTTGAGGACTTTGTCTAAGACAATACAAAGCGTTACGAAATTGGCAAACATGAGAAGGGTAAGTGGTAGATTCATAACCCGATGGTTGAGACATATAAATAATCTCTTGGAGCTTGTCATTGAGAAAGGCATTATGAACGTCCATTTGTCGGATTCTTTAATGATAAGAGATAGTTAAAGGTAGAACAAGCCAAATGGTGGTGGTTTCACCACTAGACTAAAGGTCTCAGTGTAATTGAGGCCCGGTGTTTGGTTGTAACCTTTGGTGACAAGATGAGCCTTACAACATTCTGAAGAGCCATATGACTGAAGTTTGACCTTGTATATCCACTGTCACAACGTGACGGCTAGTGAAAATGTAGGTACGTAAGGGAAAACGCAGAGAAAAAAAAATGGAGTCACCACCAATTAATTAGAAGGATAATTGGGATCCTAAAAGAAAGGAAAACTTGTCCTCGGAACCAGAGGAAAGGTTTGGGAGTCTAATTACGTATAAGGAAGGTGTTAGGCACCCTACAACATCCATCCCTAAGGATGGTAACCCTAAATTATTTGTGCTTTAAAAATTGTAACGTATTAAGATTACCCTTTTTTTTTTATCAACACAGAGATAAAAGATAAGAAAGAACTAGACCTGCCTTACCATGTAAGTGCCTACGTACCCCAAAAAGGATCAAGGTCAACGTAGTTCAAGAATAATTTTGTTAAATTGATTGTTTGAAAAGAAGATGAAATTTCACTTAAAGTTCGACTAGAGAATTAGGGCATTTTGAGGGATGTAAAATTCCACTGAAAAGCCTGTGAAGAATAAGGTTTTGGAAAAGATAAACTTCTACTAAAAGCCTTAGAAAATGATATTGGAGAGTGTATATTTCCACTAAATGCTTATAGTAGTTAGGACTTTAGAGAATATAAAATTTCACTGAAAGCCTAAAAAGGAAAGGGTCAGGACTTTGGGAAAGATAAATTTCTACTAAAAGCTCGGGATAAGTCGAAATGATATAATTTTATTAACCCGGATCAAATGGCCGACTTGATACTTCTAAGATGTTTAGGGTACAAAAGGAAATTCCCAAAATATAGAGGGTCAAAATGTAATTTCTAAAGTACTGGTCTAAATATGCAATTTCTAAAAGTATTTGGACTAAAAATAAATTTTTTTTTTAAGAATTAATCTAAACAGCATTGGACTTTATGAGATTTAGACCCTTGAAGTCCTTTAAAAAAATAAGTTCATTTGACCCTTGGAGTCATTTGAGAGATATTAAGCGCTATACCCCTTTTTCTGTTTTGAGATAACTCAATTGGGCTATTAAAATAATTTAAGTACTGGGACTTTGAAACCCATTTATGAAAAATAACCTATATAGGCCCTTAAGATCTTCTTAAAAAAATGATTAAATGGGCTTGTGAAGCCATTGCAAATCTTTTTGTTAATGGGCTTTTGAAGTAAAAGATATCTTGAGCTTCATTTATAAAAACATAGGTCTGACCTTTCAAGGCATTTTAAGCCTTATTTGCCAAATTAATTATGTTGAATGGAAATTTGACAAAAGAATCCTTTTAAGTTAAAATCACTTAAGATGTATTTGGGCATCTCAACAAAAGGACTTGACCCAATATGCTATAATTTGGAATAATTCAAGCAGAAACATAAATAATAGGAAGCAAAACCAAATGAAATGAACCAATAATACAATATCAGTAAGGGAAATAAGCATACCAATAAAAGACCTTCACTTATTGTTAATGAAACTTTACAACATGTAATTGATGGTAGAAGAATCAAACTAACTACATAGCACTACTAAACAAAGGTCACGAACTATGATACCTATAAGCAAAAACATATAGAATAAGATGTCGAATATACTAAGCTCAGGAGCTAAATGGTAGTTACTGTCTTTAATAGACCACAAGAAGTATATTAAAACCATATTTTGTATTCAAAGACCCAAAAGTTAAACTAAGATCATGCCTGAATCAGAAAGGGAAACTAAACTGAAATAGCACATCTAAAAGGATCAAAGACGAGATTAATTCTAAATCAGTAAATTCAAGGACCTGAAATCAGAATTATTTCAAAACTATTTCAAACATGGAGCTAGAGTAAATGGCAAATCAGAATGATTTCAAAAACCAACAGAATGGGGACCTTAAATCAATCGTGAAAACCAACTTCAACCCTTGATTCAGCATACAAATAAACAACTATTGAACCAGCCCCATTTTGAACCCATTTCAAGCATTGAGCCAAAATAAATTTCCCAACTGAATTATTTTGAAAACCAACAGATATGGTCATAGAATTAGAGTGAGACTAACTCCACGTCAAGCAGAAGATATGAGTATTAACAAAATTAGATTCTAACATATGGGAATCATTAAAATCAGAAAATGAATTCATAACCATTTGAATCATCAAGCACAAATTTAGGCAAGGAACTCCAAGCCATCAACTCAACATCAGATCAAGAAATACCAGGCTATCAAACAGAATCAGATTTCGTCAAACAAATTACAGATTTATGGCTAGAATTAGAGACAAGCAACCACCCTTTTGCATGTGGGTTCTTTGGATACAAAGAAAGCCAAAACATCATAGCTCACTTAAAAGAAATAATCAATACCAGTTACATGCAGAAAAAGGAAAAGAAGACATTTTACCTGAGTTTTCAAATCTCTTTTTTGAAGGTTTTTTGCTCTCAGTTTTTTTGCTCTCTTCCTTGGGTCTCCTCCTTCATTCTCTACTTCTTCACTTTATAGCTGAGGTAACCCTAGCCAAAAGTCACCTTCACGGTGCTAAGGGAGGGTAGGACCTATGATCATCTACTACCCATATCGCAGTTGCCAGAAACACGTTGAGGTATAGGGAACAGCAGGCTGTTGTGCATGGGTGAGAGAAAAAATGGAGAGGAATTGCAAAGAGGGAAGTCGATTAGTGAAGTCAGGGTGCCCATGCCTTCTTTACCAAAATGGCGAATCACCACCTGTCCCAGCTGAAAGTAAAGCAAAGAAGAAATAGATAGGGAAGTTGATGGATTGCAAGAGAAAAAGATAGCTAGTTTTAAGGTTTCTCGATGAAAGACGATGAGGAAGAAAAGAGAGCGTGAAGGGAGGGATATGGAAAGTGAGGGTACGACTAGGGTTATGTATTAGTTTAAAGGTGCCATTCAAGTTGTGGGTCACCAGTTGGGCTCGACTAGGTTGGGTTGAAAATAACAAAGAGAAAAGAGAACAAGGTTGTGTGCCTTGTATTTTTTTTATTGTTTTTCTAATTTTTGTATTTATTTTTTTTATAATTTTCTTAATGCTTAAATTTATAATAATTTTTTATTTAATTTTAAAAACTACCTAGACAAAATCAAGTGTTTACACCCACTGACAGCCAATGATGTT
Organism: Ceratonia siliqua; assembly: GCA_034509205.1. Taxonomy (NCBI): domain Eukaryota; kingdom Viridiplantae; phylum Streptophyta; class Magnoliopsida; order Fabales; family Fabaceae; genus Ceratonia; species Ceratonia siliqua. The sequence continues at coordinate 10,504 of JASKGM010006578.1, forward strand.
GTGGGAGGGGGCTTGGGGATACGGGTCTAAGTGTGATTACGTACAAGAGCATCATACTCTACATCTATGGCCTATTTTCATTATGGTATTTGAATGGCAAGTTTGTAGGATGATGGTGCAACATGAATGGGGCAGGGAAGCAATTGTGTGATACATTTTGGGTTTGAAGATCCCAGCTTTAGAGCGAGTTACCATGGTGTATGTTATGGACAGGAGAGGACACATGGTTAGAGGGTGCAATTAGGGAGGAGGAGTAAGTTGGGTGAGTGGAGATAATGTCATCAAGCAGGGAAGCATAGTTGTCAAAGGATGTTAATGGAGGAGGTAGAGGTGGTGTGATGAGGGTGTAAGATATGATGGGGATTGTAGAAGGACAAGAGCATAGAGGAGCATTAGGGGAACTAATGGAGAAGGGAAAATGAA
>JASKGM010006581.1:0-10922 GCA_034509205.1 Ceratonia siliqua
ATAATTTTTATATGGTTTTCAAAGCTTGTGACTTTATCATTGGGCATCCTTTTTATTTAAAAAATATTTTTGACTTCTTATTAATTGCCATTCAAATTTAAAGGGAGGCAAGATATTTAATTTTGTTTAAAATTCAAGTATCTAAGTTATCTTTCCTCGCACTAGCAAGTAAACTCATGAAAGAACTGGTTTTACCATCGCCATAGCCAACACTCTTCTCAACATCCATTACCTCCGATCTTATTCTGGGTTAATGACAAATACCTATCTTCCTTGATTCATTGCGCCTATTATAAAGGAGAGGAATAATGAAGATACAAAGCTTGGGAAAAAAGCAAGAGGACTGACTAGGTGGAACAAATATCAGTTAATGGTCATATAAGTTTCACTTCCCCATTATATAAGGATCTAACCAATAAGTCAATCACATACCCCCAGAGACATTTTGATCAATCATTTATACAACAAATAGAAAAAATTAAATGGAATCAAATATTGTATGAAACACTAGAGCCAAAAATTGAAGGAAAAATTAATAATAAACAAAGCGCCTGACCTTTTGTAAAATCAAGAAATTAATACCTGATCAGAGCCATTTTACGCTTGTGATTATTTTATGTGACATTAGGTGATTTTATTAAAGTTAAATCTTGAAGATAATGAATTCATAGTTTGTGCAATATCAATTTCGATCTTTATAATTAGCTAAACTTAGGATGTATTTGATAAATCGATATTTTAGTATTAATACAGGCTATATTTAGTATGGGTTTCCCTCTTCTATCACCCATTTCATTTTTACCTCCAATCACTTTTTTATTTTATTTTATTTATTTATTTTTAATTTATTGAATTTTTAAAATTAAATTTTTTTTTGAAATTTATACTTTTCCTGTATTCTTTTTAAATTTTTTAAACTTAAAATTTCCTCAAAATCTAGAGGAACGGTAGCTTAAAAGAGTCCATTTAATATATTTTTATATAAAATGATAAGTGACATTTTAAATATTAAAATATCATAAAATTATATTATTTTAAGTGGTGATTTATATCAATTAAAAATTATGAAGATGTTAATAATTTAATCATTATAATGTTTGATATATTTTTTAGACATTTTTTAATACATTGGCAGCGGATTTTAATGTCTAGAGGTAATTATATTGATTAACTTAATTCAAATATGATAAAAAGAATTAAACTATAAATATTATAATTAATCATTCCAAAAAATGGCTAATCGTTTTCATTTTTATTTGGTCATGATTATAACTTGTACTTACATAAATTTATTGCACCGCCATTTTGGTTATCATTCATCAAATTTGTTAATAATTTGAAAATTATTAATCTTAAGAAGAGATTTTATTAGGTAGGTGAGCAAATGATTTGAACTGTACGTGTCCAACTTCATCTAACAATATTAGTGAAGGAAACTAAAACAAGTGGAGCAACTTCCTTCATCATTTTAGAAATTTCTTTCTTTCTATTTTTTTCCAAGGAAGCTTCCTCATTCTTCACATTTTAATGGTAGATTTTGACCGGCTAATCAATATTTTATGTAATATTTAATAAATATAAATTATGTATATATATTTTAAATAAAAAAATATATTTTACTTAAATTTCATAATATATTATTAATTTTACTTCGTTTAATATATATATATATATATATATATATATATAATTTGTATTTATTAAATAATGTATAGATAACCTAATAACTGCACATAAAAATTTCTAAAAATCTCTCGCTTCCCAATAATATAAAAAATAATAATGGTAACAATATTGCAATATTTTCATAAGTTTAGAAAAAAATTTGGAGAAGAGTGCAAAGTGATATTTAATTAAAACAATTTGAATAATTTTCTCATCTAAATGTGTTGTCCTTCTAAAATTTTTTACATACTATATCTTTTACTTCATTTGCTATACAAGATAAAACAAATCTTCAATGAAAATTATGATATAATGATGGAAAGTTAAATGGGGGTTGGGGCAAATGAATTTATTTTGTCTTTTTTGGACAAATATTTATATTTTCCTAAAGTAAGAAATTTTGTTTACATCATAATATATTCAATAATTAAAAGGAAATTAACCTATAGTCTATTGGATCTATTATAAAGGCCATATATAGGATGTAACCATTAAACTCATCTTAACCTTTGATTGTATTATTGAATAATATATAAAGTTGTATTTCCGGATAAGAATTCCCAAACGGACAAAAAAAAAAGAAGGGGAAAACTGGAATGGAATTGAAAGGGCGCTAATCAGGCCTCCATTAATTTTAATATCAGAACTGATTTAAAATTAAACAACTAGATTATTAGCTTACGATACATTGGGTTTTGCAGTGTATTTTCTCATTGGTTTACTTTCAAGCCAGAAAATCTTTATTCTTATTCCTCTCTCTCAAGTCTCAAGTCTCAAGTCTCAAGTCTCAACCAATTTGTTAAGGACTTTCGTTTCAGGTGCATCTTCTCTCTCTGACGAGACCCACTTTCCACATCGCATTCACCATTAAATAAGACAAAAACCAGTGGCCAGTGTTTGTTGGTAAAGACATAATTTTTATAAGGTTGCGTTCATACCCGTTTGTTCTCTAGCCTATGAGAGGGACATACAGATACGCAACTAGAACTGTTACCAGAAGACAATACCAAAACGCCAAACTTAGCTCAGCTCATTGAATTGAGGCCAAGGCGTTTGATAAGGATCCTCTATATGTAATACTTCTATCTTTTTCCTTCACAAGCTGAACTAGAAGGTTTTCTGTACTTTAGTGATTGCTCTTTGGTGTCAATCTGTATTGGGTTTAGGGTATTTATCTTCCTTACTCTAGTTTTTGAATAATTTGAATTGCTTTTTGCTTATTTCATATTTTTTTGTGATCCCTTTAGTTGAATTGGTGATGGATCATGTCTTTTTTTATTCCCCCTTAAATTCTTCTATAGTCTATATAATTTCTTTCATGTAGAATCAATCTGACCTGGTCGTTTTGAGTTAATTTTCTTAATCATATAATTTAATTTGACTAAATTCTCATGAATTCTTTAGTTTCTGAGTTTGTGATTTCCTACTGTATGTGCTTGTTTTGCTTATCTCTGATGTTTGTTGTGTTTCTTGGCATAAACCAGAAACGGGTTTTATGCTCTTTCCCTGGGCATGAGATGGAGGACGATAAAAAGAGGACCTATAATCACTTTCTGTCTTACATGAATAAAACAGCTCACGGTTTTTAAATATGATGGTGAGAGAGAAGGGGGATATAAAGCCAATTATTCTGAACTTTGGTGTGGCTTTAGCTTTTTCACTAGCTGGATTTCTTTACTCTCGCCTTAGAATCAGAAGAACCAAGCCCTCCACTACTCTACCCTCGGAGCGCCCTTCAGGTTTGTTTTTGCCTCATCAATATTTCTCTCTCTTTCTCTTCCCTTTTCTTGGATTTCAATTGAATGATGAACGTACATATATAACATTTTAGTATAATGTTTTCCTCAGATTATGGTAGTGGAGTTAATTTCGGAGGAGGTAGAGATCAACGCGAAGATGATCTTCATGCCGTAAAGGCAGCATCTAGTTCTTGCGACACTGTTTCAGATGGACATATTCTGGGTAAAGTAAGTTCAACGTTAGAAAATACTCCAGACTCCAGTAATTTTCTGATTGTTACTTTTGGCATTGGCATTTAATTGTTGATAGGCTGAGTAACTTTTTTTTTTCAGTTTCTTTCTAGGTACAAAACGACTAGTTCGTCATCTTCTATCAAATTCATATTATTGATAAAATGGAAGTTTAATAATATGATCTTTAGGAATTAAAGCCGTAAAATTTAGGGCTTTCAGTTTCTATTTCCAATTAAAACAAAAAAAAACAAAAACGGAAGAAAAGAGAAGGGACTTTTGTCTTTTGGTGGTTTCCCCCTGAACTCGTTCTAAATGGAAAACACTTGTGATTCTGTGAAGTTCTCAGAAATTGTTGCAAAAATTTTTAATTATCTATTGGGACATTTTTGTGGGAGAAAAGCAAAGTAAACTTGTATAGGGAGTTAAGAATTTTTTTTGGCAGCCAATTCATTTCCAACTTGAACATTCTCTGTTTCCATAATTGTGTCTATGAAAAATTAGCGGTAACAAAATAAATATGTAGATTTTATCCCCTGTTGATGCATTGACCCTTCATAAGCATCAAATTTCTCTGCAGACCATTATGGAAAGTAGGCTAAGAACTGCTAAACTATTTTGGTTTAACTAAAACAGGGGTGTTAAATTTCTCTGTAGCAGGAAGAAACATGCATCAATAAAGTGATAGTTGACAGTTCCTCAATTGGTCTCTCTCCATGCTGTAAACAAAGTGGAGAAAAAGATGAGTTCCTCCTCCCTGAGTTTAATGATCTCGAGAAGGAATTGGACTTTGGAGCCATTATTGTTGGAAATTCTTTTAACAAAGACACGGAAACACCAAGGTCAAAGGTAGAATGTCCTAAAGCATATGTAAGTCCACAAAAGGATGACTATGAGCAAGAGATTAGGCATCTCAGGAGGATGATTAGAATGCTTCAAGAGAGGGAAAGTAGTCTTGAGGTTCAACTGCTTGAATACTGTGGTCTTAGAGAGCAAGAAACAGCTGTAATAGAGCTCCAAAATCGATTGAAGATAAGCAATATGGAGGCAAAGATGTTCAATCTGAAGGTTGATACCTTACAGTCTGAGAATCGGCAACTGGAGGCTCAAGTGGCTGATCATGCTAAAGTGGTGGCCGAGTTAGAGGCTGCAAAAGCAAAAGTCAAACTGCTCAAGGAGAAAATTAGGTGTGAAGCTCAACATAACAGGGAACGGATCATAACCCTTCAACAAAAAGTTGCTAAGTTGCAGGACCAAGAATGCAAAGTTGCTGCTAGTGATCTAGATGTTCAAAAGAAGCTGCAAAAGCTAAAGGATCTTGAGTCTGAGGCAGAAGCGTTGAGGAAATCTAATTTGAGATTGCATGTTGACAATTCTGACTTGGCTCGGAGATTGAATTCTAGTCAGATCCTTGCAAATGCTGTTCAGGAAGACCCAGAGGTAATAAGATTTTAGTTAATTTACTTCCTTAGGTCACTGTTGTTGGATGCAATTTTACCTTATACTTTTGGATGCAGGCAGATGTTCTGAAGGAAGAGAGTGAGCGTCTTAGGCAAGAGAATGAGGACTTGGTAAAGGAAATTGAGCGGCTACAAGCTGATCAATGTTTAGATATTGAGGAATTAGTGTATCTACGGTGGATAAATGCATGCTTACGATATGAACTAAGGAATCATCAACCTCCACCTGGTAAAACAGTAGCAAGGGACCTAAGCAAAAGCTTGAGCCCTACATCTGAGAAGAAAGCCAAGCAGCTTATACTTGAATATGCGAATGCTGATGGGATAGGGGAAGAAGGGGTCAGCATTGTGGACTTTGATTCAGACCAATGGTCCTTCTCCCAGGGTTCTTTTCTTACAGACTCCGAAGAGTGTGATGATTATTCTTCTGTTGATAATTCATCTGCTGCCAGAACTAACACCTCAAGCAAGGTCAAAGTTTTTAGCAAGCTTAGGCGACTATTACGAAGCAAAGATAGCCATCATCACCATAATCAGGTTACATCAGGAGAAAAGTCCAGATCTCAAGAAGATTGCAGTAATGCACGTTTGAGTTTGAACATATCAACTGGAAATGAAGCTGGAGCTGGGGGTCGTAGGAGGGAGTTTGCAACTTCCACTCGGACATCTAGAACTTCCTTTGAGTCCCACCGGATGACAAGTTTAAAGGAAGAATATGGGACAAATACCAATAGCATTGATATGGGAAGCTCAAAGAGGTTCAGTCTTAGTAGGGTAGGTTCTGGAGATTCAAAAAACCGCCTTGGTCATATCTCAGATTCCTTAGGCATGGAGAAATCTGAGTTGGTGAAGTATGCAGAAGCTTTAAAAGACTCTGATGTAGAAGCCAAGCGTAAGTTGCGTAGAAGATCGGTATCATATAGTTAATTTTAACTCATTAGTAATATACAAAGTTTTTTCTCGTCTTAATATTTTAGATTAGCAGGGTTATACAGTAGTAAATGCGTATGTATCATATTAGCCATTAGGATCTATTCAGACACTAACCGTATAAATAAGAATGTACTTTCAAACATTGGTTGGCATTCATCAATACTAATTTTAGTTTAGAGTACCACAGCATAGTTACCTTTTATTGACATCTGTTGCTGTCGTTCGCTTCTCTGCAAATAATAATTTCTGAGTAGCTTAGGGGGAACCATAACAAAATACTAAGACTAAACCACCCAACAAACTATGTAGTATAATGTGCTTTTCCTTTTCCTTTTTTTTTCTTTCGTTGTCTTTCTTTGGATTACCTTGGAAGATAAACCAATATGATACAGACAAGCTGCTCCAGTATTCCATGGCTGTGCAGGTGTTTACATGGCACTTCAGCTGTTCAGGTTTAGAACTGACCACTGTTTATGTGCATATATGCTGACCTCAGATCTTACTGTAATTCTCTATTCAGTTGGAAATTATTATCAAAACATTTGCCTTTATTGCGCTTCTGATCCTCTGTACACATTATGTTTCGTTCTTTGAGCTCTGGGGTTAATAACTGAATGGGAAAAGGACATTTTGGAGGGTTCCCCCTCCCCTCTCTCTCTCTTTTTCCGGTTGCATCAAAAGCAGACCGAGATCTGCAATTCTTTAATTAGTTTTCTTATATTATACACCAGTCAGATAACACTGACAATTATGTTCAAAATTCCTTAATCTGCATAGTGACCAAGACAAAGCGTATTGGCTAGATAAAAGTTTAGTACACGATTAAGTTTAGGAAAAGGATACCAAAAAAGCACAAGTTCCTGGAGATAACTCTCAGAACTTCTTATTTCTTAGTTGAATTGGACAGGGCCTATATGATTTTGAATAGCAAACTACTTGAGACACGAAAGGAAATAAATTTCAAACTTTATATGAAAAGACAAATCCCCTATGTAATTTGCATCTGTCTTTCAGACACAACTTCTAAAACTCCTTCCAAACGTACTCGTTTATGTCGTTTCTGGCTTTAAAATGGAGAAAAATACGACCAATGAACCTCTAAATGAGTTCATTTATCACAAGTTTCTTAAGATTTTAATAAATAAAATACAGATTTCTGCAGAGAAACATTATAGCGAACGTCTGCTTCACTTCCATTATGAGTAGTTTTACAGAGATAAAGGTAGCCATGGCGGGTCCTTATGTGATGAGGGCTATGCCTTGTGTAATTAATGCATCGGCAAGAACTTGGTTAGCAGCTTGTGAAGGATGGACGCTGTCCCAAAACACATACTGGGTTGCATTAGAACAAGTTCCTGGTGATTTTGGATTGCACAATAACGATGTTGTCTCTACAATCCCAGTCCCACAGCAACCTCTCCTTGCCTCCACGAAACCTGTTAGTCATCAACAACAAAAAGAACCAATAGTTTACATAATTTTAATGCAAATAGGAAAATCCATGTTTAGATAGCACTGTCCAATGGCCTGGGATGGCCAAACCCATAACAGTCTTCTTAAATGGGTTGGGTAAGGCCAGGTCATTTTAAACAGGCTAAAAAAATGAAATAAAATTTGACCTATACGAATTCATAGTTAAACAGATCAACTTATAGGCTTTTTAATAAACAGGCTAGCGGATGTAATGGCTCATTAATATTTTTTTCTACAAAAATAATAAATTTGAACTAAACAATAATAAAATTTTAATAAAAAAACATAAGCACGATAGTTTATTCATGTATTTAATAAAATAATCACAAAATATGAAATTAAATATAATTTTTGTGGAATAAACGAGTCAACCAATGAATTGTTTAGCCTTGTTAATTTTCTTTTCAAATTTTGTATGGGCTTAAACTCACATACTAAAAACAATTCAAACCTGTCTAATGTATAGGGTAAATAATAAATGGGCTAGCCGGCTCAAACCCATTTTTAAAGCATTATGTATGGATTATTCATTATTATTCTTATTATTATTGATTTTTGTTGGCAGAAATGGGTAAATTTTCTTTTAGTATGGTATTTTGCTTACCATAGTTTGAAGGCGATTGCACAAGGTCATAGAGAGGCTTGAAGATATCAAAGACAACTATCTTAAGACCAGGAAGTTGCTTTTGGAGATTTGCTGCAGCTGAGTTGACCTTTTTGTTAAATCCTTGGGCATCACTGTTGATCCTTGAAACACAACCATTCTCATGGAATCCAAATAAAGTTCTTGCAGCAGGTAAGCAACCCAATGGTGGGAGTGAAGTCACTCCAATTTTCCTTGCTCCCAATCCATACAAATCCTGTGTTTCAAACAAAAGCAGTGGATCATATATATACAACCATGTTTATATGCCTTAAATCTGTCCAAATAATTACTTCTTTTTGTACTTTGTAGAGTAACAAAAAGAAAATACCTTAATAAAGCTATTGAATGAACCCACAAGGTATGAGGAATACTGATCAGGAGTGAAGGCTTTGTTGATCCAAGGATTAACATAGTAATTTTGCACAAAGTCACTACTTCCAGCACTCAATAGGTACAGTGAATTCTTGATAATTGATGCTGCTTTTTGACTGCCGGCAACCTTGGCCAGCTTGCTTTGGTATTCTTTGTAGTAATTTAACTGTTGAGATAATGGGATCGCATGCTGCCAAAAACAATAAATAAATAAGCATAGTATCTTAAGCCAAACCCAGAAGTTACTGATTCTAAATTACTTACATTCAAAATAGCAGCTTTCTCATCATAACCAGAGGCAGCTGAAGCAAAGTTTGCTCCAATCAGGAGGTTCTTCCCTGATGCCTGTGGGCTTAGATAAGCAGGTGCATAACTCTTAAAACCCAGTGTTTCAGCTGCAAAGGGAAAATTTTCAACAAAAGTGAAGCTTAAAAGAGTATATTTGCAGCTTCTACTTAACTATTCTAATAATCTACGTAAGTTCAAAGTTTGATGCTTTTTACTAACCAGTAATATCAGTAGCTAATTTTCCGTTGCAGAACCTTCCTGTGGCTTGATGGTTGACAAAGTCTCTCCCATAAGGAGGGTAATCTGCCTTGAAAAGAGTGGGAAGATAGTCATTATTCCCCACATCTACTGCAGAATCGCCAAATGTTATGATTGCTGGAACAAGGGTATCTTGTGCATCCCCTCTTGACAGGAAGACAAATGCAAAGAGCAGAACAAGTAGTGTTTTCCTGCTATAGATGTTCATCTTTCTCTAGCTAGCAATGGACTTGTTGGATGCATTCAACTGTGAATTAGACCTTATATGGCAGCTGAAAAAGACCCTTATTGAAGGAGGAAGATGGCAGTTGAGTATATCCATTAAATGAGAGATCTTGAAGTAGTTATATTTGCATTCAAGGCGTACGAGAGCTATATTAAGTACCCTACTTTTGGTGGATGCATGCTTCCGTAGTCTTCTCTTGCTTCTTTCTTTGTTTAACACACAGTGCATCCTTTTTCTGAGACTGTTCATTTTGGCTTTAATGTGGTTTTGCTTTTTACTCTCTCTCTTTCTCTCTCATTTACTATGGTGAAGCAAAGTGGTTGAGATTTTGAATGTGGATGGTGGCATAGTAATCTTGGTCATTAGAGAACCACAGTGTAGGGGTCATTTTGGTAGTTGCATAAAAAGGTGACTACTGCAGACAAGTTGGCATGTACAGTGTGAGCTACATTTTTTTGGAGTTAATTTTTTCACGTGTCTCTTAATGCACCATAATTTAGAATGGTTTTTTTTTTTTTCATATTCTAAATAATTTTAGATCAATGCTTCAAAATGATATCAGAGAAAATTATTGAATATCCTAAGAGATTTTTGTAGACATTTGAATGAAATTAACTCAACAGAAAAAAATCACTATTATTTTGTTCTAAAAATGTTGTATACATCCTCTTTAGAAGAGAAATGCGGATGTATCATTTACCACCAAAATATTGTTTCAACCACAGATAAAGGCTTTGGTTGCCTAACTGATACAAAATATAATAGCAATGCTTATGTGGAGAATGGTTGCCTATATTTAAAACTTTTCAGTGAAGAATACAAATTTTTTTGCCATAACTCCATAACATACCCTTTCCATCAAGATTATCATTGACAAGGGTTTATAAATCATATACCAGTTTCACAGATTAGAAATGACTCAGTCAGGACCAATGTTATGTGTGGTTATGCTTAATTCATTGATTTCTAATGGAGGAGGACCTTAAAACTAGAGCTCCAAGTCTTTAACAAAAGTAGTTGATATTAGTTGCCATCAACATTTATGGGAATTATCCTTACCTAAGAGATGGGACATAGTTTAGCTCTCTTTATTTCAATTTCTTATCACAGCTACTGCATGAACACTAATATCCTCTGGAAGATATCATCCCTTGTCTGTATCTCTGGGAAGAGGTTTTCCATGGATGGAAACCTCTCTTTGAAAGTTGGCTATAAGCTTTGCTAAGTTTGGTCAACGCCAGACAAGATACGTTATGTAATCAGTGCAGTACATTGATATGTGCTCGTGGATTGGAGGTCCTTGAGACCCAACATCGATGGCGAAACAAGGACTCCTTCGACAATTTGTTAGGTGAATTTATGTAGGAACGCAGGACAGATACTCTGTATTGTTGAATTCCCAATAGTCCATCTCTGATAATCCCTATTCCCTAGACAAGTGTGATGCTACATAGCAATTGCCAGATAAGGCAGATTCACATTTTTCCTTTGAGAATTCCCAGAATCATTGGGGATTTGACTTGTAAGTAAGGACTTCCAAGGTTTCATTTGTGAGATTGAAGAACTTTTTGCCTATCAAATCCTTCTTAGTGAACGAACGAAAGAATCAATGCCCTTAAAACATAGGGCCA
>JASKGM010006582.1:0-10922 GCA_034509205.1 Ceratonia siliqua
ACTTTCCCTCAAAAATATTTTTTTAAATAACAAAAATTAACTTTCTAAAATAATTTTATTTTTATTTTGAAAAAAAATAGTGTCATATAGTAGTTTGAATCCCCTCATATATATGTGGCAAAATTGGTACAACCCGATGGGTTGACCCAATTCAGCCCGAAAAATAATAGAACTGGGTTAGCAAAATACTAACCCAAAAAAAACTGAGCTTTTTTGGCCAAGTCCAATGTGGCACGCGGCCCAAACGGGCCGGCCGAGTTGGCCTGATGGGCCAACCAAAATTATTTTTTTTAAAAAAAATGGTAGAAATAGTCTAAATGCAATATATTCATAGATACTTTTTTTCCCCTGCAATATAAGATTTATGGTCCATCTAATTGATTAACCTTAATTCATTTTGTTTCTTTAGAGGTATAGTTTTTTTTTTCTATACTATCCCTTAAGAACTTCATGGCTAAACATATTAAAAAAGTCTAAACAACAGTAAAAATTTTAGTTTTTTTTTCTTTTAACTCCAGTAAATTTATTGAACATTAAATGATAATTGTAAAGGGGAATGAATCACAATTTGAATAAAAAAACAAAACACCCAATCAAAATGATAGGGGTGAAAGTATAAAATATAATTCATACAAAACAAAACAAAATCATCAATTTCTTATTTTACAAATATTGCTTTTCTCTTTTTCTTCATTCTTTTTCTTTCACAATTGTTATTATTTAATAAGAGAATTAATTTTAACAACATTATTTGTGAAAAGTATCATTTTAACATAAATTTTATTATTAAATAAATTAAAATTAAAAAGTTACAATTGAGTATATAAAATAAAAATATTAACTATATATTATATATTTTTTATTATTTTAATATTTTTAGTATAAAAAATATTATAATTATATTCAAATAAAAATTATAATTACAATTGGGCAAGCATGATGGTTCGATGGGGTAGGCTGAGCTAACAATATGCCAGCCCGATTTAAATTTGGGTCGACCCAAACCGATCCAATTATGTTACTGGCCTCGATCGGGTCAGACTGAGTTAAGCCGGACCGACCTAATTGTTAGCTTTACCCTCATGTGTTTGAGGGGATCTAATTCCTTTCCCACCTTTAGATAGGTGGGAAAGTGGGACAGGAGAGGTGGGATGGGCGGATAGGCCACTCCACCATTAGATTGAAACATAAACCCATCATGTTGGGATCCAAATTTACTAGACAACCATATTTAGCACGTTTGGCAACAACTTCTGGGGTTGAGAAATTACTTTTTTTAAAAAAAATTAGTGTTTAGTAACTGTTTTATTCTTAAAGTACTTTTTGGGAGAGGGAAAGAGTAAAAAATGTAATTATTTTAAAAAGTAAGTTTTTTTTATTTTTAACTAAAAGTTATTTTAATTGAAAGATACAAAATGATAACATTATCTTTTTGTTATTAATAAATTTATATTCATGTCAATCTTATGTAAAAAAAAAATTTATTTTTTTATTTTAATAAAATCATAATAAAAACTTTTATTTTAAAATTTATATTTATATAAATAAAAATAAGAATTCTTAATAATATATTTTATGATTTTAAATTTAATTTTAACAAAAATAAATTTAAAATTTATGATAAAATATTTTTTTATTCAAACATAATATAAAAAAGTATTTTTACATATTATTTTCAATAATTTTACCTGTATAAAAGTGTTTTTAAATTTTTATATTCAAAAGCAATAAATATATTTTTTTCAATAAAATTATTTTTATATAATTATATCAAAACAAAAAATACTTTTTTTTAAATTAATATTTTTATTTAAAATACTTGCTAAAAAAACAAGTTTATTTAAATATTTTTTCATTAATTTTACCGACATAAAAATACCTTTATATTTTTACATTTAATCGTAACAAATATTTTTTAATAAAATTATTTTTATATAATTACATCTAAATACTAAATTTTTATTATTTTAAAAAAATTAATATTTTTATTTAAAACACATGCTAAAAATCATAATTGTAACCAAACTATCCAAAAAGCATGGATTCGGCTTTTTTTTTTAAAAAAAAACACACAAAATTAATTGCAGTATCCAAACAATGTTAGACCTGCTTATGTTTTGTTTTTTTTTTAAATAAGCAAATTCTCCTGCCTGAGAAGCAGAACCAAACGGGGCTGTACAATCTCTTCATTATGAAAGCCATTTCTGACATGAAGCCCTTGTCCTAACAATATCCTGATTCCTACGGGAACCTATTCGCTGCTCGCAGAGTTAGCAGGGCCAAAACTTTCGATGCCATCGAACCTTTGTACGACTTTGGAGCTGTTTTTTTTCTAGAAAATAGTGTTTTTTTTTTAAAAATACTTTTATCATAAAATAATAAAATAATGCTTAACATTGTTTTATTTTTAAAACATAAAAAAACTTAAAAAGCAGTCATTTTAAAAAGTAAATTTTTTTATTATTTTTGATTAAAAGTCATTTCAAATAAAAAAAAAATTTTATGAATAATATTACCTTATACTCTTAACATATTTTTATTCACAATCATTTGATGTACAATTTTTTTAATTTTTTTATAATTTTAATAAATTTATTTTAAAATTTATATTTATAAAAATAAAAATTATTAATAATACATTTTATAATTTTAAATTTAATTTTAAAAAAAATTAATTTTTAAAATTTCTAATAAAGTATATTTTTATCCAAATAATATAAAAAATATTTTTATATATTATTTTCAATCATTTTACTTACACACAAATATTTTTATATCTTTACATTCAAACACAACAAATTTATTTTTTTAATAAAATTACTTTTACATAATTATATTTAAACACCAAATACTTATTTTTTTTAGAAATTGATACTTTCATTTAAAACACATACTAACAAATATAAACTTATCCAAATAATTTTACTTATATAAAAATACTTATATATTTTCATATGAACATAATAATTTTTTTTATTAAACTAATTTTTATATAATTATATTTAAACAAATATTTATTTTTAAAAAAATTAATACTTTAAAACACAATCTTATCCAATCAACTCCAATATCTCGATGTTCATGCTTCTAACTAGTATAGCAAAGGCTTTGGAACCATTTTTATTTTATTATTTTTTAAAATAATTTTTACAAATAATTCTAAAAAATAATTTTATAAAACAAAAAAAATAAAAAATTTATTTAGATAAAAATATTTTTTATCAATTATTTTTTATATTTTTTAAAAATAAATTATAAAAATAAACCAAAATACAAAAAAATTATTTTTATTTTTTATTTTTTAGTCATTATTTTTAAAAATAATTTTTAAAAACAACCGATAAAAATAATTATCTAAACAAATTTTTTTATTCTCACACAACAAAAAAAACAAAAAAATAATTTTTAAAACCTAAACCAAACAGCCCGTTTGCACTCGTACAATGTATGTGTATAACTAATTACAAGATTTTAGAAACCCCTATGACTATGATGCCTTGAAACGTTGGCGGTTGGCACACACATCTACTATTTGAGGCCCCCCGTCTTATTAACTAGTACAATAAGAGCTTCCAGAAGCCAAGTTTTGCATTTGTACAATGTCTCAGACTGTCTGTGTATAGTTACAAAAACCTATAAACTTCTATATTGCCTCAAAACAATATGGTTGGCAAACACAGTCGATGGCATGGATCAGTTTCCTGCGAGGCCCCACTGCATTGGCACCCATATCCTTGAGCTTCTTCATGGTTAGATTTACCAACTGATATTTATTAAGACACTTACCCTGAAAAATTTTCACAAACTGCCCCAGTCCAAGTGATGTCAGCCACCTGCTCAACCCACCAGCTCTTTCAAGCTTTCTCTCTAGATTTAAAGCCCGCAGCCCTTGATTTAGAGTTGTCCCCAGGTTTAGGGATCTACTTGGTGCAAGTAATATTCTTGGCTGCTTGATAGATTTGGATGGTTTAGAGACTCCAAGTAATTTATGTGACTTCAAAATACTCACTTGATGTGGAATTTCTAATTCAATTATTTGATCTTCCCTTGCTTGCTTGGCTAAAGTTGAGTTAGGTAGAGGAGGAGGAGGAGCTTTTCTAGCAACCGGAATCTCCTTTTGGGCAGCCTCTGAAATGGTCTTCTCTTGTTCATTAACTGAAGGAAGTACAGTAGATGTCACCATTTGAAGTTGAGAGTGGTTACTTGCTGTTTTGGGAGGCATAAGATGCATATGACTTGGCCCATGGTTTGCTGTCACGCACCTTTTGGAAAGAGGAACAGCAGGGACCAGAATGGTGACTCTCTGCTTTTTTACTATAACCCAATCATCTTTGTCATGCTGGTGATCAGACTCAGACGAGTCAATAAGGCAACATGGAGTACCGCTTTTCTTACCAGGAACTGTTCCTGTGTGTCTTAGCTTTGTTTTCACCATTAGCTGAGGACCTGCTTGTTATGCAGTAGGTTATAGCATTAAGCCACCAACATCAACCAAGTTTTCATATTCTCAAAAGGTCAGAGAAGCAATAAAAATATCTACTTAAAATATAAGACAGATGACTATCTCTAAGCAACATAAATATAGTACTTTAGAAATAATGTATATAAAAACCTGCTTGAGATGAAGGGGCTTGAAGTTAAGATGAGTGAAAAAATTCATGTTGCAAAATTACTTGTTCCCGCTTGGAACTTTTAAGATGAAGAGAATAATATCCTAGCACATAAGGTGCAGATGCAACAAAATCCTACAAATACATACAAGTCTGAATCTTTTTTCCTAAGAAATGTTTGACATAATAATTTCTTTGATCAACCTCAAAATCAGACAGTTCTCTTACTTTAAGTTCAAATAAATGCAAAGCAAGCACAGCAAACAAAATATAGTAGAAGTAAGAAAGTAAGCAAGACATTCATTTTTTAAGAAACCATACAGAAGCTCTTCTTCCCACATAATCAAAATTTTCAATTTTTTAAAAACAAAAGAATATATTTAAAAGATTGATATGGACAAAGTGGTTAATACTCAAAGAAAACCTTAGGGTCCCAGGGTTTTATCTACTGACAGAAGCAATATGTTTAACTTGTAATGGAAAAAGGAATAAGTCCAGTGCTATCCTATGGTAGTAAGTAGCAACCAAGAAGAGTAACATGGCAGGGAGAGTAAGAGAGAGGAACACAACCAAGTGAGACTTTGTAGCACAAATTTATAATAGCTTTTTTTATCACTAATTGACTATTGAGACCTAAATTGTTTTTTCCAATGCAGTAAGATACGTTATTTATAGAAAACCAAAGAAGAATAGGCAGCATAATAGTGAGTACATATAGCATTGCAGGAGTGGTGAATCAATATATGGATCTATTTGTTGTTGCATTCTTAAGTAGTTAAGAGATTGTGGGAGCTTACCCTTACTAATTATGGTGTAAACTGGTGGATTTCAGCCTCTTGATGTTGGTGGAGCTTGGGGTGAGTGAGGACGAAGGTACGTTATTTATAGAAAACCAAAGAAGAAGAGGCAGCATAATAGTGAGTACATATAGCATGGCAGAAGGAGTGGTGAATATTCATACAGATCTATTTGTTGTTGCATTCTTAAGTAGTTAAGAGATTGTGGGAGCTTACCCTTACTAAATTATGGTGTAAACTGGTGGATGTCAGCCTCTTGATGTTGGTGGAGCTTGGGGTGAGTGAGGATGAAGAGGGCATTAAAACAAACTCTAGCTGATTGTTGTAAACTTGTAGTGAATTTGGTTAGAAAGGTATACAAGAGTCTTAGGAAAAGGAACCCAACTATCTATTGAAGAGATACAGTGTGGTTAAAACATTTAGATCTGTATTTCTGTTAATTTGCTGTATAGGGCCATCTTATGGAGTTCTCTTTGTGGATCTTGATTGTAGCTTCTTGATCTAGTTGTCGATTTGCTTATCCGTTCTGCTTTCTCATTCTTGTCACTCTTCCAGGAATCCTTAGTGGCTTTTTGGCAGATTGCGCTATTCAGCAAGAAAAATCACCAATAAATAAATTTTCAAGTAGGAATTAATTACTAGGATCAAAATAGGACTCTACTCAATTGATACACTAAATAAAACACCAAACACTCGTAGAAATGAACGAGAGTTTCTATACTTACAGAAAAAGAATAAAAATTTTCCATGGAAATAGATAGAAAGTGGATTAAATACTGTAAGGAATTTCTATTTCTTGTAATGTTTTAGATTTTCCCTCCACACGAGACCTACATTCATAAACCAACTTATAGCCTTCAAAAGTGGAAATATAGCATTTGGCCTGACATGATGAGAGCCATAATACTCCAAATCTATATTTCGGCAGCAATTGGTCCCCATTTTACATGCTGCATCATATACTCCAAGCTACTGATCAGAAAATAGATGTCTGAGGTCCAAGCTAGCTTCTTTAAGCTTTTCCAACTTGATGAGCATTACTAGCCTTGATGCTTCAAATGATACCACTAAAGTCTCTACCATGACTTGTGAGGCCACAGAAACAGTTACCCAATTTCATGTTAATTTCAAACTTGAAATTTTAGATGTACAGAAATGAATTAAAAACATCAGGGTATTAGGTGTTCTGAAGAAGTAGCTCAAGCGATATACTTCTAAGTTGTTATTGATGATTTCATTTGCTTGATGACAGAATTGGATCCCAAACCAAATCCTCTGGTTTTTAAAATTGATTAGTTTCCCTCGTAACCAAAAAAGACCCAAGTGCCTTTTTGAAATAAATATGTAACCGAAATAGCTGTTCATTTTTCGAAGCTTTTCAATATACAAATTATAATTGGTGATCTAGACGAGTAACTATAATTATATTAGGATATGGGATAACAATGAAACACTTGCAGCAAATAGTTCCACAACATTCCAAATACTGCATACATGTCAATAGGTCACTGATATCACCACTGGAACAGACAGTTAACTGACCAAAAAATAAGCACGATTAGACTATTTTTGTAGCTATTTCACTGGAACAGAGTGTCCTAAAAGTTACAGAAAGCAAGAACACTTGCTCCATATATAATCACTATTGCAAAAGAACAATTGTTGACAGTTGAGTTGGTATAGTGAATCTTCCTCGAGATCCCAATCAGAACTTATATGTCTCAACCCTCAATTTTCTTTCTAAATTTTGCAACAAGAAGTATTAATTTGCAAAACGAAGTTCTGATATGAATGGAAAACCTAGTGCAATTAACAACGCAATTTGGAAAGGGACTAAACGGTAAAGAAAGACGAGAAGAAACCTGGAGCCTTAAGAATAAGAAGAACGCAGCATCAATTCGGATCAAGGTTGTCTAAAAGACTGAAATTGAAGCCTAGTTCTGGTGTTGACGACTGCGAAAAAACTAAACCTTCTGGATCTGCGGGGCCTTTTGGTTTTGGTTTTGGTTTTGGTTTTTTTATTGGCCTTACCTGACCAATCGACCCTAACCAGTTCATCGCGGGATTTTTTTTCCTCCTTCCTTTGAGTGGCACGGAAAAAATGACTTTTAAGAAACTGTGATACTAATTAAATTAAATTAAAATTTAAGGGGCAAATTTACCTTAATATATTAATTTCTTTTTTTTTTCTTTTGTGCACGAATGGGCAGAGCTCAGAAACAAATTACTCAGTTATTTTTGTTTAAATTTGTGTAAAATTTTGAGATATGTTCAATCCGAAGCGGGCCAGCCAATGAACATAATATCAATTATTTGAAAAAATCATATTGTTCATTAAATTAATAAAAGTAACGATTATTGATTAACCATTATTAAATTACAATAAGATCAATAATAAAAAAAATTATATTATATAACACTACATATTAATTATATAATTTAAAATTTTAATATAAAATTAATTAAATAATACATACTAATACATATAAAATATCATTAAATTATTTAAATATATAAAAGAATAAAAAATAAATTTATTATATTCATTTATATTAAAATAATCAGAAAAATATTATTTTGAAATAAAATATTTATAAAAAAAATTGTTAAAAAACTTGATTTTAGTAAAAGAAAGAAGAAAAAAATGCTTGAATCAATTCAGTTGATCGGTTTTGGCCCATTTTTTCACAAATTCACCAATTTTTTGACCCGTTTTGAGATATACCCGTTTGCCAATTTTGTGGTCTAACTAGCCGATTTGTCTGATTTTTCCAACACTGGCTATTACTAGTTAGAACCAGTTTACTTAGTTTCTTAAAGTATACTTTATTTTCAATGAAATTTTACTTTAAAATGTCTTATATTTTTGAGTTATTGTGTATATCATAACAATGAGTTTTAAAAGAAAATGTGTTTGTTGCCCTATAAAACATCAAATTTCCATACGATGCAAAAGGCACCATACTACTAGTTTTTTTTTTAAATTTTATATTTTTTTATCATAATCTTTAGTTGTTATTACAATTTCTTTCCTAATCTATTAATTGTAATACATTGCACCCTAAACTATCATAATTTAGTTAAATTATTCCCACGTTTAATTAAGTATTAAAATTAATAATTTTAGTTAACATAAACTAATTATATAATTAAAAAAACTTGATAGAAATAAAAAATAATAAATTTATTATGTAAAATAATACAAATATCCTAAAAATAAATTATATGAAATCTTTAATTAATTTTTATTTTTTATTTCTATCAAGCTTTTTTTAGGAGTAAAAATAAAAATTAATTAGAGATTTTATATAATTTGTTTTTAGGATATTTATACTATTTTACATAATAAATTTATTATTTTTTGTTTCTATCAAGTTTTTTTAATTACATAACTAATTCATGTTAATTAAAATTATTAATTTTAATACTTAATTAAATGATAGGAGTAATTTAACTAAATTATTATAATTTTGGGTGTAATGTATTACAATTAATAGATTAGGGAGAAGATTGTAATATCAACTAAAAATTAAAGTGAAAAAGTACAAAATCTCATTTTTTTTACTCTTACCATTTTTATTGAATAATTATTTTTATAAATATTGTTATTATATTTCTTTATAATTGAATAATATAGTCTATTTTTTAATTAAATAAATATAATATAATAATTATTTTTTATTTGAATAATTATTTTATATAAAATAAAATAAAAATTAATAATATGATACCTTCATATTAGATAAGAATATGATATTTATAAAATACGTGTAAGAATGTGATATTATACTAAATAATATTTCTCTTTGTTTTTTTAACGAATAAATGAATCATTATTATTATTATTATTTAATATTCATAATTATTCGGGACACTGTTTTTCAATGTCATGTCATATTGGTATATTTATGATTTGGTGTATTTGAGCATTATGCGTCAAAGATATTATACTGATAATGTACTGTATACAAAAATATATGATGCACTTCGTTACAAGTTTTACAATTCTATATTAAAAATAAAAAGCATATAACTTTATTTATAAAAAATTTTATATAAGATTACGTAAGTCAGAAAATTTTTTTTGGAGT
Organism: Ceratonia siliqua; assembly: GCA_034509205.1. Lineage (NCBI taxonomy): Eukaryota > Viridiplantae > Streptophyta > Magnoliopsida > Fabales > Fabaceae > Ceratonia > Ceratonia siliqua. Next base: position 9,499 of record JASKGM010006582.1, read on the forward strand.
CTTAAAACTGCGTAAACTTAGCAAGGAAGAAGGTAATTAGTACGATACCGTATTATTTTGAAGTGATAATAAATATTTGGTACACAATAATTTTATGTTTTTTATTTTAATTTTAATTTTAATTTTTAATATTAATTAATTATTATTTATGTCATATAAAATTTTAATATTATTTATTTTTAAAAATTTTAAAATATTATTAAAAGAATATATAATATAAATAATAATTTATTAATATTAAAAAATTAATAATTAATAATTAAAAAATAAAAAATCTATTCGATTGTGGGTGTAGGATAGTTAAATCCAATAAACATACCAACTTATTGCAACGTTAGACAAATTAACTTAAAAATGATTACAGCACTTGTTAAGAGATTCTTCATTCTCCTGATCCAGTTTCATAAAAGTCACTTAGATTCTGGGAAAGATTTTTAGGAATACGAGTTATATTATCACTATAAATTTTATGTTTAAATATAAGCGAATCTATAAAGACTTAGTTTAAAGAATGTCAAGTTTAGTTTGTCAGTTCAAATTTTTTTTAATAATTTTTTTATTTTTATCTTAAATAATATATAAATTAAATAATTTATCTTTATATTTATATCTATTTATATTAATTTATATTTATATTTATTTATATTAATTTATATTTATATTTATTTATATTAATTTTTTATTTTAATTAACATATGAATTAAACATATTTTTTATAAATTATTTATAAATTTTTTTTTATCATACTATTGTATTTAATTATTTTAAATATCTTAACTTATCTAAATTATATAATTTTTATTTAAATAATTACGATTATATTACTAATTACATATAATACCATCTATAATCTTTTATTAATGTAGTCAATAGTCAATTAATATATATATATATATATATATTCGCTCTAATAATTTAGTTATAACTTATAAGTTTATGTTTATGTAGTTTGATTCAAATAGTACAATATTAAACAATTAGGACAATATATATGTTGTACCCTTATGATTTATTAAAATTTCTTAACTGTAATAATTATGTCATATAAATCAATACTAGGTATTCAGAATCATAACCAGTTTAGGTCATACAATTTAATTTTAATTATTTATAAATTTATAATTTTTATAATAAAAAATAAAGAATATAAAGACATCAAATATTATTAATTATAATTTAATTAATTTCAAATATATATTTATTAATTTTTATAATTATATTTTATATTTTATTATTATTAATAATTTTTTTAATTAAATCATTTTAAATTCGTTTAGATCTATTTATTTTAAACCTTAAAATCTGAAAAGATGATTAAAACTTTTAAATAAGTTTGGCCTAATCCGTCCGTATTTTATGTATCCCAAGGACAGTGCTAAGTTATATGACGCCAAAGGGACCAAAGATTAGGGGTGATGGAGACT
>JASKGM010006584.1:0-10921 GCA_034509205.1 Ceratonia siliqua
ATATATACATTTTTAGTATTAAAATATTAAAAAATCGAATATTATTGTTATAAATGTTTTAACAAATGATTTTTTTAATTTTATTTGCTAAATTAATTATAATTTAAAAATAAATTATATGACAATAATATTATATTATGATAATACTAGAAAAATTTTCTAGATGCAGTGGTGAAAATGTATAAGGATGATCATAAGTTTAGTTAGATTCAAGGCTGTTGCTATGCTATAGTCTCATTTTTGGGGCTGTAGCATAGTTTTTGGCATTTAAATTTGATATTTTTTTTAATTTTTTGTCTTGATTTTTTTATTTTTTAATATTAATTAATTATTATTTATATCATATAATTTTTTTTTAAATTTTAAAAAAATTTTAAATTTTTTTAAATTTTTTATACATTATTTATCTATAATTTTTTTAATTAAATTCATTCATAAACAAAAATATTTTTTAAAAATATAAAGATTTTTTAAAAAATATATGATATAAATAATAATTTATTAATATAAAAAATTAAACAAAAAATTAAAAAAATTAAAAAAATTTTGAAATATCTAAGCTACTGTCTCAAAAAAGGACAATAGCTTAGAATTGACCTAGATTTAATTATGGGAAGATATGAGTGGTAAAAATAGGTTGGAATGAAGAGAGTAAAAAGAAAGAGGGAAAGAAGTAGCATTAAAAACCCATAAAGTCTCCTCGGCTTCATCTACTGTTGTGTGACATAGACGTTTCTCTAATTTTATTACAAACTTTGTGCAGTTAAGATTAAGATTAATTAAGAAACCAATATTAATTGTCCTCGGACCTCTGTCCTCGGCTGATGTATGTAATTGATGAAATTCTCCAACTAATCATTTTAAGGCTTGAGAATCTCCAACTAACCTTTGTGTTTTTGAAATTGAAATCGCAGGACGACCAAATTTGTCCTTATTACAGATATTCATGATTGTTTGGTAAAACGAACCCTTTGTACGGAGCATCTTTAGATGGGGTTAAAACACTGAATTTCTATGAAGAATTTCAATAAGAAATTTTTTATAAAAATAAAAGTTATTTTATTTTTAAATACAATACTTAAAAAATATTTTTAAATTATAAAAATTATTTGGATGTGAAAATATAAAAAAAAAAATTTGCTGATAAAATTATTGAAAATAATATTTTTGTAATTTACTAAATATTAAAAAGATATTTTTGTCTAAAAAATATATTAATAAATGATTAATAATATTTTTGTCTAAAAAATTGTTTATGAAAAAGCATGTTTAACAATTGGAATGTTTATTCATTTAATACTTCATCTTAAAACAAAATTTTGGTCTTACAAATCATTTTCTACATAAAATGATGCTCATTCCAACAATATTTTGAGTTAGTATTGGAAGTTTAATAATTCTTCAAACCACAAGGAGCTTGAATGATTTAGAGACAAATTATAATTTATCCTTCATATTATGTCAAATAACTATTCTTGATTTTTATCTCTAACAATATCTAATCCTCTTGTTCTTAATGAAGGCCCCATTGAATCTTAAAATCTCATAATTTTAACCAAAACCCTTTAAGTGGCTAAATTAGTTAGCAATAGGCTAATGATACAATTTCACATTAATATTTTAAATCGGAATATCTCTATTATACCCTTCATATCAAACTCAAAATATCGACTTAAAATTTATTCTCTTAAATATATTAAGCTGATTTGGGGTATATGCCCTTAAAATCATTCAATCAGGCATATACTTTATACTTGCGAATCAAGCGGCCATTGACTTGTAAAATGATCCGTAAAGGAACAAAGGAATCCAAGAGAGACAGAAGGGCTGCAATTTTCTATTTCAAATTTGATCATTAAATCAATGAATGGCTTGTTGAGATCAACAAGGAATCACAATTATTGTTCAGAAATTGGACAATGTGATACTTCAATCCATTAAATAAAGAAAACCTTTTGTTTTTAGTTTCACTAAAACAATGAACCAAACCCCTTTGCCAGATTGTACTCATAATTTAAATTTTGGTTCAAATACTAAATATTTAAAGGAAGAAAAAAATTATATATTTATTTATTTATTTATAACGCATGCTGTTAGTTGGCCGCCTCTAAGTACCAATTAGGAACCATTTTCATTTTATTTTTATCAATAAATAATATAATATTATTAAAATGAGAACAATAAAACATCAAGACTTCTAGAAAACATTACATATATCTTCCATGACATTAATTAATTATAATTTAGATTTGTTTTGTACAATAATCAACTCATTATTGTGAAGTAGACCAGATTAATTAATTAACATTAGTATCTTGATTTTATTTTTTATTTTTTCTCTCTTTTTAGTAATGGTGATGGCATCTTTCTGCCGTCTTCATAAAAGGAGCAGAGCAGTTTAGTCTTAATTAAATTAAAAATATTAATCAATATAATTTTAGCGTGATTATAGATATTATATTAAAAAATAATCTTAGGTATGAAAATAATAAATCTTATCACATTATTTAAGAAATAATTAATTGAAAAATAGAGATGTATAAAGTCTTTATGCTGGCGTAGCATACTAGATAACATAACATATATCTTCTATGCCATTAATTAATTAATTATAATTTAGATTTGTTTTGTACAATAATCCACTCATTATTGTGAAGTAGACCAGATTAATTAATTAATTAAAGAGTAATGGCGGCAACTTTCAAGAGTACTAGAAAACACACCGGCTAGCCAATTAAACAGTGCCATGTGTTGCAATTAAAACTAGTTATTTGCAGGTTAGTTACAATCAGATGCTATTTTAAATTCAATTATATAATAAGCTGTTTACCCATAAATATTAAATAATTAAATACTCACTAAAACTAATTAGAAGTGTGAAGTAATAAGAGTGTATGAAATATTAAGATATATTCCAAGATTCCTATTGTTGGCTTGAAGATACATGGCCGTCCTTGTTGAAATTTCCTAATATCTTAGATATTATGAATTAAAATATTAAAATATAATATGTTAGATTTGTATATTTAATATAATTAATATAATTATTAAAATTTTGTGTATTAAAGTTAGTTAAAAAATAATAACACTGCATTATAACTAAAAAAAGTTAATTGTTGTTATTTGTATAAAAAATTACTAAAATTAAAAAGGCAAGAAAGTATTCCTTATACATAATATTCGCAGTATTTTATGTTTTTACACATCCTAAATATTATTATAGTAAACATAGACACTTCTCTTACTAGTTCAAATCCAAATAGGAGTATAATAAATAATATATGTGTTGCTACCTAAAACTTTATTTGGGAATGTAAGGTTATAACTATTCTTACTTTTTGTATTTTTTGGAATTAATGAGATATTTTCTGTGTCATATGATTTTTTAAAATTTTTACTTAAAAAAAAATAAGTTTAAAAACTACTGTTAAATGAACAATATTCAAAGTGAAAAAAATTGTAAAACATTTTAAAATATTTTTAAAAATATATATAACAGAAAAAATATCTCGTTAATTTTAAAAAATAAAAAATATATAAAAAGTAAGGAAATATAGTCTTATAGTCTCAAACATATATATGACTTATTATGAGAGATAGGAAAATTAATTTATAAGCGTTAGATTAAAAATTGATGGTTTATATTAAAACACTCATTAAAAGTCACATGAGTAGTATATATATTTTTAATGAATGGTTACGTGATTGACATATCTCTTTAATGAGCATTTTAATTTAAACTATTAAAATAAATAAATAAATAAATATATATATATATATATATATATATATATTAAATTTTTCTTGACATTTAAAATTTAAAATAAAAGTAACAGTATATTATAAACAAGAAAATTACATTATACTAAATGACTCTCAAAATATTTTTGGCTAATAAATTAGGAAAGATTATTAAGCCTATAAAACATAGCACAAGTGGTAGTTTCTCAAACATAAAGTATTAAGATGAGTCCAAAATTAATCGAATCCTAATCATTTATCCCCTTTATCTACCCATAAAAAAATAATCATAAGCATGGATGCTTGGAACTAATGTCAACACCTTTCTTGTGAAAACACAGTCATTATCAAGAGATTGACCAAGACTTTGTGTTTTTTTCTTCTTCTTCTTCTTCTTTCTTTTGTGAATATTATTTGCTAAATTCGTACACTCGTTTCAATATAAAAATCATGAATAAATTTCTCTTTGATCAAACAGTTTTAGAGTTCTTTCATTTAATATAACAAGCTCACCTACCAATTTGTTAAACATTGTTAGGTTTGTCAATTAGACTTAATCGTAGGCTGAAGAGGTTGCTCATTAAGCTCAACTAGGAGCTTTGATTCTATGTCCAAGAGACAAGCTTGAGCTCAAGTTCTAATGTCTAAAGACAAAATAAAATGCCAACCCAAATGTGATTAGCTGTTGTTCCTCCAGGAACATCCAATGAAATTGGAATAAATTTCTTAAAAACTACTAAACATATATACAAGTAGAGTTATAGTATTAATCAAACCCTAAGTCCGTCATGACTTTGGTGCACACAGCATTATCTGAATCAAAATATCAATTCAAGAACCATTGCTCAGTCTTCTCTCCCTAATCAACTCATTGCTCAGTCTTCTCTCCCTAATCAACTATGATATTGCAAATAACCATAATATGTCTTTTCTTCTCTTTTTAAATATAATGGTCAAGTAGTGTAGCGATATACTTTACGCATTTTAATTAATTTATCTCTTAAATTTGGTTAAAAGTATGTCATTCACGCCAAAATTAAGAAGTTTACAAGAAATTCCTTATGGCATGATTTAACAAATTGGTAAAGTTGAGATCAGTGGTAGATCTTGAACAATATATTTAAGAGGTAAAAATTTTGTAAAAAATTATTTACATAAAAAAATTTGGGGGACAAAACAGAAAAAAAAAATTTTAAAAGGAAATTTTCTCCACCCTCATCCCCACAAAAATGCAGGAATTCAATAGGACCCTCAATGAAAGCAAAAAAAAAATTCTAAAATGAGAAAAATCTTATAAAAGAGTAATGACAAAACAAAACTATTAATTCAAAGAACACAATTTTAAATTTCAAATTAAAAAAAAATTATTATTTTTTAATTTTTTAAAAACATTATATAAAATTATTAAAAAATATATACATATATATTAAATAAATATTATATGATAAAAGTATTTTAATCATTTTATTATGACAAGGATCTTCGCAAAAAGAGTAGAGGTATAATCCCAGTGTCTGTTTCGTCCCTGAATCGTTGACGAGAAAAAAAATTTCCCATTACTATCTCCCTTGTTGGGGCAGTTCTAGGGGATTTTGCTATCTCTACAACAGTCAGCTGTTTGTTTATTTAGTTCTTGTCTTAACCTTCTGCTCTCTAAGCTTTTTATAGTATATGTTCTATTTTTATAAATCATTTTTCTATTTCATCCATTACATAAATTTTTATTTGAAGTTATAATTTTTAACTTCAGAACAAAAATTATGTTTATATTTTTTCGTTGCTTGTATTTTTTTTAATAAATCTATCTAAACAATCTTTTTTACTCAAAAACACTTAAAAAAAAAAAAAAGGAACACTCATCCAAATGGAGCAAGTGATGCCTGAAAACTCTTTTTTCCCATTCAAAGCCTGCCCCAGTTTGTTTTAACAAGTAGAACAGGTATATACTCAGCAAGATCAAGCAGTTCATAGGTTTGTCTTGCCTTATTTTTACTTGTAAACCTAATTGTTTGCAGGAGATATAGAGCAGGAAAAAAAAACCCAGGAGATAACTTTTCCAAAGCTATGATACTATGGAATATAAATTTTTGAAAAAAAATATTGTAAAAGATATATAATAATTTTTGGTCAAAATGTGATAAAAGAATACTATAAGTTACATATTAATTATAGAAATGTATAATAAAAATATTTTAAAATTTGTATGAGTATCTAAAAATTACATAACTAATTATGATTAGAAATTAATGAATTAAAATTTGGAGAGATATTAATTTTTTTTACAAAACGCATATTTTTAATAATTATTACAATTTTGATTTGGATACTCAACAAATAATTTGATCACTCTTACCAAATTCATATTCATTAGCTATCAATAAAGGCTTGTGATATTATTGTTCATTCTTTCAGCTCTAATAGAATTCTCTAACACAGACCATTGGCATGGATAATTATCTAATTCCCTGATCAAACGCTGAGAGCAACCGGACGAGATTCAAACTAACCAGTAAACTAACATACATGATGTTAGTATTGTGTCATTTTCAGAAACTTTTCTCATGGGACTGGCCACCTCCTGGTAGGGTCCCTTAATGGACAAATAAACAATAAGACACATTGTTATACTGTAATACTGTAATGATATCAAGAATAGTGTACATCCTAACAGGTGGTCAAATTATTTGTTGAGTATGCAAATCAAAATTGCAATAATTATTAAAAATATGAATTTTGTAAAAAAAAAAAAACTTTTAATATCTCTTCAAATTTAATTATTCATTTCTAATTAAAATTAGTTATTTAATTTAATAATAGTTTATGTAATTTTTGGTTACTCGTACAAAATTTAAAATATTTTCATTATACATTTCTATAATTAATATGTAACTTGTAGTATTCTTTTGTCATATTTTGACCAAACAATATTATATATCTTTTACAGTATTTGTTTTTCAAAAAATTTATATTCCATAGTATCATAGCTTTGGAAAAGTTATCCTCTGGCTTATTTTTTCCTCCTCTACGGGGTGTTTAGATGAGCTTGTACTTTTAAGCAGATAATTTAAATAGAAGTAATTTTTTTAAAAAAATATGTATTTAGTGTTTAGATATAATTACACAGAAATGATTTTACTGAAAAAAGCAGATATCTTGCGTTTGGATGTAAAAATATAAAAGTACTTTTGAGCATATAAAATTATTAAAAATGACATATAAAAATACTTTTTAAAAAATTTATGAAATCTTTTTAGAGTATATGTTTTTAAAAAGTTTTTTCTCTCTTCTATTAGACCGAATTATTTTTTAAGTATCAAATCTTAGCTTTTAAAATAATCAATTTTTTTGCTTTTTTTTTAAAAAAAACACTTTTAAAAAAATCCCATCCAAGCACCCGATTTTCAGAAAAGCACTTATTTTTTAAAAAATAATCCGCTTTTTCCAGGGAAAAAGCGGATCCAAACGGCCACTACATCTCCTGCAAATAATTAGGTTTACAAGAAAATCTTAAACCCTAAACCTTATATTCTAAACCCTGTCAACTCCAGGCCTACAAAATACAGAGTTTTGCATTCAAATCCTACAAATGACAGAGGGTAATGCCCCGTAATTACACAAAGTTTATTAACAAATTGTGCATGAGATGGTTGTATCTGAATAAATAATCCTACTTAAACTTTTTTTTTTTTTATCAAACTTAAATACAATCACATCAACAGTTTATATATAAAATTTGTACAAATTGCATTATTCAATGATATATGCCTTGGCTTTACTCCTTTTCCAGAAAATCAAATTTTTGACTGTCACCCTATTGTAACTGTTGACTTGGTTGAAACTGGTTCCTATCTCAACTACCATGGAAGCCTACCAAAACGGACAGGGGAGGCAACAAAAAGGGATCAAGATAATGATGTCTATCTAAACCTACTTTTTACCAACGATGGTTTCCACTTGGCCATAGCCAATTCATTGGATGAGTGAGTATTTGGATAGAGGTCCTAGGTTCTAGGTTGTAGTAAGACTTAAAATGAATCAAAATTATATAAATTAAATTGCAAAGACATGAATGCTCATGAGTCATGGGACATGATTATTTGCAACAAAAAATAGAGGTGTATAAAATGTCTAATATTTCTAATTGTACCATACTGTATGCCCCTTCTTGCCAAGGCAAGCTGTGCTGTTAATTGTACAAATGTTAACTCCTAGTTGTGATAGATCAACGCATAGTCCAATAAATTAACACAGACAAACCATGTAACAAAGTCAGCTCTAGTTGTCATCATTAGGCTACTCTCTATTTCTCTCCAGAAACTTAAACTTCAAAATTCAGCTATCTAGCTAGTCTATGCAATGATAACAAGGTATAAACTCACTGCTTGTTCTTAAATACCAAAAGAAAGTAATAAAGTTATCAGCACGGGAGATCATGATTTAAATTCAATTAGTGATCATTTTGAACTGGAATCTGGAAAGCTGCTGAGGAATGGTGGATATAACTGGCCCATATCTCTGCAACAGTGCACAGAAGTGTTACACAAATGTGGGACAAACATAGTTGGGCAAATAAGTTTCAAAGTTAACACTAAGATCTATCATGAAGACAAAAGCTTCTCAGACGATCCCAAATAGTAGACAACATTTTAGATGAGCCCAATAATCTGCTATATCGAATTCATGGATTTCCCAAACTCGAAACAAATTCAGTTAAACGATGTGTTTTGACATTCAAAAAATTCAATGATTAACGTCATATTAATTCTCCACATAATAAAGAATTCACTTTCCGATTTAATTATACAAGAAAAGAATAAGAGACAATTACCATACCTGAACATTGTCGTAGAGTTCAAACAATGGAACAGCAAGAAGTTTTAGGTTTTTGGGCACTGCAAAGTACTCCCTCTCAGATAAGTGAACAAGGAAAAGCTTTTTACTCTCCTGCAAAGATTACTAACATATCTGTAAGCATTGACCAAGAGAACCAGAAAGACAACATATTCCATGATATTTTCTTGAAAAATTACCTTGGGCTTTGTTATGTGAGGAGGGCAGTATGGATACATTATGGTTTCAAAGTTTGGCCTCCACCAGATTGCTACACACTCACCTATCTGCAACACAATTCCACAGATAAGTGTAGATCAACAACAGCAAATATACTAAAAATTCGTTCTAAGTCCACATCAATCTGAGAGAAGATGAGCTTAACCATGTTACTGACACTTCCAGAAGATCACAAACAAACACCAGTGGGCATAGATCCAAAAGATTATTCATTATCCTTGTTTGATTGTTCAATAAGACAGAGAAATCATTGCCTCATGTAACTTCTTTTATTATTCTCAAACTAGTTTCCATTTTCCACGCCCTTGCTTCTAGTGATAATTGTCATCTAGCCTGTCAATTTTAACATCTATATATTGAGTCCATAGGTTTAATAAAATACCTGCCAGTCTGGCACAAGGGCTGGTGAATTAGCACCAAGCTTGCTAGTCAACTTTCTCTTCAGGCCCTCAATTTCTGTCCCATACATTAAATAACCAAAAAAAAAAATACATCAGAAATAATCAAAAACTGCTATTTTCAGATCATATGATATTGAGAATCAGGAAATGCAAGATCTTACCATTCTCTCCTGGCTTGAGACGCCCACCTGGAAGTTTGCAGAACGTGTTTCCAATTTGTAGAAGAAGTATGTGAGGATGATTGTGTTCTTGTACCTGCAAAATCCATACGCTGAGACAGGAGAATAAACAAATGCCCAGGGTAGATCTATCAGAGAAGTAGATGGAAATCTTCTTCTGACCAAGCAAATAGCATAGATGAGAATATAATGGTAAAGTAGTAGCACATTTGGCATAAGAAAATAGAAAACCTATTATAAGAACAAGTACTACCAACCTAAAGAGTGTATGCCTAAGATTGGATACTTATCAATTCTATACTAATAACCAAAACAGCAAACCAAAACAGCAATGAATGTTCATTTCCCAGGCCAATGGTGTCAGCTGCAAATCTAATTATTGACTTGATATATTTTGATATGTTCATCTAATGTTTTTATAGGTAAATAAACAAAAGAATGAGTTACACAGACCTCCCTTGCGGGATGGCACAGTTACAAGCGCTTCCTGCTCCAGAAAGTGGACACATTTCCTTCCACTAAAAGAAATATAAACAGTATAAAGTCCATGCTTGATTTATTAATTACCCTTGTTGTATACTTCAAAATCCTTGTTAGTTGGCTACCTGGTGAAAATAACTCAAGTAAAGATGCATAGCTTCTCTTTCACTCTTCTCTCCATTGTCCTAATGTTTAGAGAGTTTAGACTCAAATTAAAGTTTGCTCCATTATGATGAAAAATAAGGGACTGGCATTTTCTTTAATTAGGGATGTTAACTTCCTGTATATAATTAGGATTAGTTTCTATCAAGTTCTATTAAGCCTTGTAATATATCGGCCCATTGGCCCATTCTTTCCTATATATATATTAAGCTCTAGTAAGTGATATCACTCACTTACACATATTCTCACATTAGGTTTTCTCTCTATCTCTCTACTTTTCACATGGTATCAGAGCCTAGGGAGAGAAAAACCTAAAGTTTTCAAGTGTGAGCACTCGCGACAATAAAATATTCAGCCGTCACGTCTGTACGATCTGGTTGGTTCCCTTCCCGGTGTCGGTTGCCGTATTTGGTCAAACCACCGTGTTCGGAGAGCTCCCGCCTGCAAAACCCTTGAACGGCGCTGTCCAAATCCAGCCCACACGCCACCACGCGCCGCTCGAGTGCCTGCCCTCTAGCGAAGCTTTGAAACTCCGATCTCCCTTTTCCGGTGGGTATCTGACGACACCGCCACCGCCAACGATCTCAGACACCGCCGATTGGCGTGTCCCCTGAAGCTCATTGCCGGAATCCGTCCCACGCACCTCTGTGCATAGCCTCCTGCTGTCTAGATCGCTCCGATTTCGTTTTTTGCACATCTATCAAGCTTCTTTCACTCTCTACAGCCTTATTTCAGGTCTATTAGAGCTACCTTCCATCCAAATCATGTCAGGCTCCACTTCTTCAGTCACTTCGGTCAACAAATCGGGTAGCTTCACCCCTGTTTTCACTTCTTCTCCTGTAATCACTACTGAAAAACTTGCTGGGAGTGTCAATTATATATCTTGGG
>JASKGM010006585.1:0-10921 GCA_034509205.1 Ceratonia siliqua
ATTTATTCTGATAGTGGAAATATTTAACATGTATACGCTTAATTATGGAGACTACTTATTTTAAAATGTATGGACTAGTGCTATTTATCTTAGATAGAAAGGAAATTACATGCACCTTTGAGGTACGGAGAAATTGCATTTGACTTGTCTCTTGATTTTATAGTAGCAGAGCCATCTTTATCTTAAATGTTATATGAAAGTGTATCCCTTTCATTTACTAGCTGTTAAATTCTTTTTTGTAAAGTTGATATTGACTATGAATGAATGCTTCCTTTACAAATTACCCTTAAGGAGTAAACTTATGAGACAAACATTCAAAATTTGAAAGACTAGGTTTAAGGGTCAATTTTTTATTTTTACTTGGGGCTTTCTTCTTAGGGCTAATTGGCTGTAACAAGAAAATTCAAAGAAATTGCCCACATGCAGTACCAGACCAGAAAACTTTGAATAGCACAGAACAGAGGGAAACCTGACTTAAATAGTTTAAAGTCGAAAGAAATTCGACACAATCCGGTAAGTCAATTCATTTGACCGAGTTGCAATTCAAGCTAGAATGTGTAACTACCAGTTTGAACCAAATTACTGCATCACATCACCAAAGTATCTCGAAGTCTGGTGTCAACAATCTTTGGGCTTATCTTAGACTTGTTATTTGTGGTGTAATATCAAGAAGATTGTCCAGAAAAGTGATGAATCAGCAACTGTTGTGATTGTTTGTGATGAAGTTGACAGGCTGTGAGCCAGGATGAAGCAATAGGAACACTTGGTCTGGACTTTTGAGGGGAAGGTAGCTTCATTGGTGCTGCTCCAAACTTTCTGTGGTTGCCGCTGATGTTGAATGGCTAGAAACGGTGCAAAATTTTGATTAGATCGGATTATTATGAAGTTAGACGATGGGCCGTGATCTAATATCTGAAATCTTAACCACCTCAAAAACATAAAAAGATGAGATAAGGGTGGTTGGCCTCCTCTTGTGGTCGCCAGATTTTTTTTTTTGTATCTTTTGTTTTCTGTTTTTGTAAGCTAGGGTAGGGGTTTAAGGTGGATGGAATATGTTAGAACTTTAGAAATAGGAATCATGATAAAAAGAAAAACAAATAATAAGGAGAGTGTAAGGATCCCATTTGCCTTACCAGGCAGTCCCACATTGCCCATATCCCGGGAGATGTGGGGGTTTATAACCCCTTGGATATCCTCCCCTCGACGGCTAACTTTTTAGGATGAGTTCTACTCAAGGATTTCTAACAGAGAGATATAAAGAAAGTCAAGAAAAGGGTTTAGGTTTTCTTCAAACTCAATGATGGATGAACCTACTCTAATACCATGTTGAAAAAGAATGAACAGTGAGGAAAAAGGCTCTAAACTAAAGTGCTTAATTCAAGCACTAAATCTTGTCTTAATAACTAATAAGCGTATTCCTTGATTGTAGCCAATATATCAAGACCTAGATGCCTTCCTAAATAATGCCCCTAATTAATAGATGTTGAATATATATACAGACATGTAGCTTAGTGGCAATCTTGTAAATGGGTTTAAGTTATTTGGGCATTTTTGTCTTTTAATTCTTTTGTCTTTATTGTTGCCTCTTGTATATTTCTCTGATGTATTCTTTCTTAAACATATTACCGAAATATAGGGGGCTGTTTGGAACGGTTTTTGTTATATTGTTTTTTAAAATAGTTTTTGGAAACAACTCTAAAAAATAGTTTTATAGAACGAAAAAGCAAAAAACTTGTTTGGGTAAAAATATTTTTCATCAGTTGTTTTTCGTGTTTTTTAGAAAACGAATGACAAAAACAAGTCAAAAGTCAAAAAAATTATTTTTATTTTTTTGTTTTCTAGTTACTGTTTTCGGAAAACAGTTTTTAAAACAGTTACCCAAACGAGTTTTTTTGTTCTTGCAGAACAAAAAAACAAAAAAACAGTTTTTAAAAACAGAACCAAACATGGCATAGTTTTCTTCTCCTTCTCTGTGTATCTTCTCCTTCAACCCTAAATCAACTTGGTATCAAAGCTTTGATTCAATAGGGGAGTCGTCTGTTTCTGTATCTTCTCCTTCTCACCCAGTGCGCTGCTCCAAGACCATTGCAAAGGAGTGAAGTTGTTCGTTCGAAGCCCAGCCATTTTTCGTTTCTACCATTCGAAGCCCTCGCCGCCGTCGACCTCTGTCCAAGATTCCGTCGCCGTCGACCCTGGGTGTTTTCCGTCATTTTGGTTTACAAAACCTCCCAGCCTTTTTTTCTCACAGTTTTATCGCACTGTCTATTTTTTGGGGTACCGCTGCTGTCTTTTACTCCATTTTTTTTTTTTTGGAGTATTGCTGCTGTCGACTACATTTTTCATTGTGATTGTGTGAAAAGTGTTATAGGGCTATTGTTGTGAGGTATTGGTTATGAAAAATGTCTGAGGATAATAGTGGAGTTGAAAATGTGGTAAGTAGAACTCTTGGAGATACCAGTTTTGGTATGAGTCCTGGAAACACTTATGAATTTTTTCCATATTTCTTCCTCTGAAAATCTAGGGCTTCAGATTAGCTTTAAGAAATTGGATGGAACTAATTATCTTACTTGGTCAAGAGCTAGCACTCTTTCTCAGACTGCTAGGCGTTTGTATGGGTATGTTTGTGGAAGAAAAAAGAAACCTGTGAAGACTGATTCTTCTATGATCAATGGGAGGCAGAAAATTCCCTAGCAATGTCTTGGTTAATCAATTTTGTGGAGTTTGAGATAGGCAAGACAAGTATGTTTATGGAAACAGCTACGAAAATATGGAAGACAGTTACTGAAACCTACTCTAAGGTTGGACACCATGCCATGGTGTATGAACTTCAAAAGAGGGTTCATGAGTTGAAATAAGGGGAAAGAACCATTTCACACTACTTTAATGAGCTGAACAGTATTTAGGAAGAGCTTGATTATTATTAGAATTTACAGGTTTCCAAACTTGAGGTTCTTAGTGAAATTGGGAAGTTAAAGGAGGTAGACAGGGTTTATAATTTTCTGGCTGGTCTCAATGTGGAGTCTGGTCAAATCAGAGCTAATGTTCTTAGAAGAGAACAATTCCCTAAGCTTCGGCAAACATATTCCTATATTCAACAGGAAGAGAGGTGGAAAATGTCTATGCTTGCCCCTACAGTAGTTGATAAATCTGCCTTATTTTCTAGCACCTCAAAGAAGCCCATTGAGACTTCTTACTTTGGAGAACAAAGAGATGAGAAAGATAATTTGAAGTGTGAGTACTGTGGGAAGATGAGACATACTGTGGGGCATTGCTGAAAACTCAAAGGGAAACCTACCAGGGGACGTGGAGGAAAGAAGGGTGGTTCTTCCAGACCTCAGGCTCATTTCTCTGAGACTAATAGTCTTGATTCTTCCAAGTCCTCTCAACCTTCTGAAGGTTTTTCTAAGGAACGAATTCAGACTCTTCGACATTTGATGACTAAGCTTGATACCTCATCATTAGCTAAGGGTGATGTCTCTACCTCTACTTTCACCTCTAACTTTGTACGCTCTGGTATATCTGCTTCAGCTCTATCTGTTATGGTTTTGCCAAAAAATCGACCATGGATTATTGACTCTGGTGCCTCTTATATATGATTGGCACTTCAAAGTGTTTTCATATATATTTACTATGTTCTGGGAATAAAACTGTGCAAATTGCTGATGTTAACTTATCTCAAGTTCTTGGAAATGGATATGTGAAATGCTCTCCTACATTAAATTTGCCTTTTGTTCTTCATGTTCCAAAATTCCCAAATAATCTCCTCTCAATTAGTTTCATTTCCCAGGACTTAAATTGTAAAGTCAATTTCTTTCCTTCATACTGTGTATTTCAGGATTTGGAGACGAAGAAAGTGATTGGCAGTGATAGAGTTTGGCATGGCTTATATGTTCTAAAAGACAACCAGGAGAGTACTTCCCACAGTTATCATGCAAAATCAATTCATTATCAGTTAATGCAGTGGCATATGTTATGGAAAGATTGTTCCCCGAGTTATATGGGAAATATAATAGAGGTAGTTTACTATGTGATGCTTGTGAGTATGCTAAACATACTAGAAACTCATATTCAGCTAGTGATAATAAAAGTCTCATTCCTTTTGCAACTATCCATTCTGATGTTTGTGGGTGGGGTCCTAGTCGTATATCGACTTTATTTGGTTATAGATGGTTTGTGACTTTCATTGACTGTTTCAGCAGAACTACCTGAGTGTATTTAATGAACTCAAAAAATGAAGTTTTTTCTTGTTTTAAAATTTTTCATGCCTTGATTCGTACTCAGTTTGATGCGAAGTTGAAGATTCTTCGAAGTGATAATGGATGGGAATACAAAAACAATGAGTTTCAAAGTTATTTGAGCGAATGTGGTATAATTCATCAAACTAGCTATGTTAATACTCCTGCTCAAACTAGAGTTGCAAAGAGAAAGAACAAGCATTTGTTGGAAGTTGCTAGAGCCTTGATGTTTTCCATGAATATTCCCAAGATGTGTTAGGGTGATGCTGTACTCTCAACTACTTATTTGATCAACAGGATGCCACTGCAAACTTTGGAAATGAAATCTCCCCTTGACTTTCTCCAGGGAACTAATTTCTATATTGTTCCACCTAAGGTATTTGGGTGTGTTTGTTTTGTTCATGATTCCAAAGCAAACTTAGGAAAATTAGATCCTAGAGCCTCAAGTGTGTGTTCATTGGATATCTTCCAATGCAGAAGGGCTATAAATGCTATTGCCCTCCAACCAGGAAAGTCCTAGTGAGTACGGATGTTACTTTTCGTGAGGAGGAGGCTTATTTTCCTACTTGCCCTCCACCTCCTCCGAGGGAGCTTCATGAGTATGAGGAGGTGTTGTTATCTACCCCTTGTCACCAGTTACAGTTAACTCAGCGAGAGCTTACTGAGATTCAAGGCGAGCCTACTATTGAAAATCAGGGGGAGAAGATAACTCTTGGAGAACAGCTTGAAGAAGTCATTGAAGAAGTTACTGCCAAAAATACTCTACCCTGCCAAGAACTTCCTTCGACTTCAATTCAAGTTTCTCCAAGTAAGTCAAAATTAATCTCTGTCTCTAATGTATTGCTCTTGGAAAAGGAACTTGGCAGTGTACCCAGCATCTTATATCTAATTTTATTTCACACAATCATTTATCCCCAACCTATAAAGCATTTGTATCTTCCTTGTCTGCTACTTATATTCCACAGAACTGAAGAGAAGCTATCACAGATCCAAAGTGGAAAGCATCTATGATAGAGTAAATGAATGCTTTAAAGAAGAATGATACATGGGAATTTACCACTCTTCCTTCTGGTAAGGATTCAGTGGATGCAAATGGGTGTTTACAACAAAGCTGAAACCCAATGGAACCATTGATAGATACAAAGTAAGATTGGTTGCCAGAGGTTTCACTTAAACCTGTGGGGTGAATTATGAAGAGACATTTGCTCCAATGGCTAAGATGAACACTATTCGGGTTCTCTTATCATGTGCTGCAAACTTTGGATGGAAATTACAACAACTTGATGTCAAGAATGCTTTCCTTCATGGAAATTCAGAAGAACTATACATGGACATTCCTCCAGGTTTTTCATGACAGAAAACAAAAGGGAAAGTTTGCAAACTGAGAAAATCCCTATATGGGCTGAAGTAATCACCGAGAGCATGGTTTGATAAATTCAGTAAGGCTATGTTGAAGTTTGGCTATAAACAAAGTAATGCTAATCACACCATGTTCCTTAAAAGGAATGACAGGAAGATTACTGTTCTTATTGTCTATGTTGATGCATAGTAGTGACAGGGGATGATAATGAAGAAATGGAAGTATTAAAAGGAAACCTTTCTCGAGAATTTGAAATTAAAGACTTGGGAAAATTAAGTTACTTTTTGGGAACAGAAGTTGCTCATTTTAAAAAAGGCATTTTCATAAATCAAAGGAAATATGTCTTGGATCTTCTTCAAGAAACTGGTATGCTTGGATGCAAACCAGCCGAGACCCCAATTATTGAAAACCATCACCTTGAGAATGGCATTGGTGAGGTGATTGAGAAAGGGAGATATCAGAGACTCATAGGTAGACTGATCTACTTATCTCACACTCGACCTGATATAACATATGCCGTTAGTATCATGACTATATTCATGCATGACCCTCGTTCTACACATTTGGAAGTTGTATTCCGCATTTTGCGATATTTGAAGTCTTCACCTGGAAAAGGATTATTGTTTTCAAAACATGGGCATTTGAAGGTTGAAGCCAATGCATATCAAACCATGCTGGTTCTATAGATCATAGAAGATCAACTACAAGTTACTGCACATTTATTGGAGGCAACCTTGTTACTTGGAGGAGCAAGAGACAAACGGTGGTAGCTAGATTGCAAAAGCGGAATATAAAGCCATGGCGGAAGGGGTTTGTGAAGTCTTATGGTTGAGAAGAATTATTCAGGAGTTGGGAGTTTATGATGGATCATCTATCAACCTCTTTTGTGATAACATGGCTGCTATAAATATAGCTCACGACCCTGTTCAACATGACAGAACGAAACATACAGATATTGGCAGACACTTTGTCAAGGAGAAGATAACAGAAGGCATGCTAAGAGTTCCATATATCAAATCTTGCAACCAAATTGCTGATGTTTTTACTAAGGGACTTCCTAGTAGAAATTTTCATAGCTGTGTTTCCAAGATGAGCATGAGGGATATCTATGCCCTATCATGAGGAGGATTGTTGAATATATATATATATATATATATATATATATATATATATATATAGACATAGAGCTTAGTGGCAATCTTGTAAATAGGTTTAAGTTATTAGGGCATTTTTGCCTTTTAATTCTTTTGTCTGTATTTTTGCCTCTTGTATATTTCTCTGATGTATTCTCTCTGAAACATATTACCCAAAATATAGTTTTCTCCCTCCTCTGTGTATCTTCTCCTTCAACCCTAAACTAGAAATATTCTTTTATTAGTCAATCCCCTGATTCTTTGTCTCCTTAGTTATCTTCCTAATCAACTCACTTAATCAATTATTCTTGATTATTCAAACAGAGTATTATATAATTGAATATTTGTCATGCTAATTGTTCTGTTAGCGTAAGCAATTGTTGCTTGCCACTTAGAAGTAGGGCATATTCAGTCTCTCTTGGTCTATTTGAATTTAAGTATTTCTTATGTGTTCCATGTAGAATTGCAACTTGGTCGAACCTTGTATTTTTATTGAATACTTCTTGGCTATCTATATATGTTGTTTTGGATTTACTTGAAATATAAAACTAGGTTATTGAATACTCATTTCTGGTTATAAATTTTTGTTGGTAGTGTCCAGATACAAATTACTTGTTTATGGGAGATTATGTTGATCGCGTCTATTTTTTAGTTGAAACTGTAACAGTAAGTATAGGCTATGTTGCTTTACTCTTCCTTTTTGTAGTTCAAAATGGAATTTTGATTTATTTTTACTTTCTATCTTTATGGAATTATTGGAAAAAATTTTGTTCTATTTAAACCTCAAAGATAGCTGGGAAGCCAATGAAAACAGAGAAGATACTAACACTCAGACTTCTTGATATTTAATGCAATAGAAACTGAGTTACAACCAAGTCTCATACAATAACAGTAATACAACACAATAACCCTCAACAATACAGAATATTATAAGAGTGAAATGGAAATACTACAGCAAACACACAATACACAAAGCCAGCACTTCGAGTGGCTGATAACTCCCAATCCTTTGTAATTCGAGACACTAGGGATCTCCCTCATCCAATTCCCAATTTCTGACTAACTTCCCCCTCTATTTATCCCTCTCTCCCTGCATAACTGCTTGTCCATAACTGTCTTAGTAACTGTATGTCCCTTAGTAACTGCCATAATCTAAGAGTTTCTAACATTACCCCCGTTCAACAGTCACCTTGTCCCCTAGGTGAAATTGAGAACACAAGTCAGTATCTTGGTTAATATACTATTGCACGGTGTATGAAAGGACTGTAGGAAATTATTTTCTTGCCTCTACAGTCCGAGTTTGTAGTATACCTGTTTGTTAGATATTCATTGTCCTCGGCTCCATTTTGTACCTCTTGATTGAAGTCCACTTAATTTGGTAGGCTTCTCTGAGTTGCATCGAGTCATCTCTATTTCTATCTTGTCTCTATGTAAATCTTGATATTAACTGTTATTGGTTTGCACTATAAGCTTCATGAAATTATTTTGTATGATGAATTCATCTTAACTTTTAACAAGTCATATAATATTTTTGAGATGATTGTGCTCAATAAATTTGTGTACCATTTCATTTGATTTTCACCTTACATCTTCTCAGTTTTTAAGTTGTTAATTGTATTGACATATTTCACTGAGGGTTTCCAGGTTTCTTAACAACTGAGTCCTGAAGCTGAAGTGATATGTTCTCCTGTTGTGAAGGTTGAATCTGAAATATTTTGTCTTCGTGGTGGGTTGTCTCCAACAATTGAAACTCTTGATAACATACGTAATTTTGATCGTGTACAAGAAGTTCCTCATGAGGGACCCATGTGTGATCTTCTATGGTTTGATCCGGATGATCGCTGTGGTTGGGGTATCTCTCCTAGAGGTGCTGGATATACCTTTGGCCAGGTAATGTTATTCAATGTACATCAGGCCATTATTGTGTTTTGTCTATCATAAATAATTATTATTGATTTTTATTTGTATCGTTTTTACAGGACATATCTGAGCAGTTTAACCATACCAATAACTTGAAGCTGATTGCTAGGGCTCACCAACTGGTGATGGAAGGATATAATCGGGGCCATATAAATACTTGACCTCATTTAGTTATTTTTATTTCTGGTGGTAAAAGTATTTTCTGATTTATGGTGCCTTTCTTGTGGTAGGATCAAAAGGTGGTTACCATATTTAGTGCACCTAATTATTGTTATCGCTTTGGTAACATGGCATCCATCCTTGAAGTTGATGACTGCAAAGTACATACATTCATTCAGGTTGAGCTTCTTTTTTATTTTATTTTTTAAAAAGCAGTTTGAGCCAGCTCCAAGGAGGGGAGAGCCTGATATGACCAGGAGAACACCTGATTACTTCCTATAATACAACTTTGTTTGCATTGCTGTTACCAGGAAGTGCCCACAGTATCCTGCAAGCACATTTTACTTGTTGAACTGAGCCATGCTTCAAAATTGATCCATACAATTTGTGGTGTTATTGATTTGGAGGCTTCACTGGATTTATTAGTTACTTGAGTTACACTTGGATCTTTCAAAGAGGAAGCAGAGGAGCAGGCAATGTATCATCCTTTTTTTCTTTTCAAATATTTTCCGCTCAATTTTTCCTTTTCTATTCTCTTTGCAGTTGTTTTGACCTTTTTTATTTTTTTTTTAATTTGAAGAATTATTGTTCAGGGGAATGGGTTGTAGTTGGATGTTGTTTTAAGATATACTTGAATTGGTTCTTTATATTATTTTTTCGCTTCTTGTTAGAATATGTTCTAATAGGTAGTTTTGTTTTTTCAATTAATTTTAAAATTTCCAAAAAATCAGAAAATGAAAAAATTTGGAGAGGGCAAGAAAGTGAAGCTGATTGGCTTTATGAATTAAACATACGGGATACATATTAACTAATTATTAGTCATGCTCTAAAGATTTAATTTGTTGCCGTTGACTTTCACTTTTCACAAAATTTTATAAGACATCAACTCACCAAGTTTTCTTATTTTCAAACTACTTGAACTGTAATTCCTGTCACAGGATAATAGGTCCTAGGTTATCATCCTAAGTATATTTCGTCATTGTACATAATTTTTTCTTTCTTTTATATTCCTTTCCATGTCTTTGTTAGGAATAATACTAATAATTTGACCTCATTCAGTTTTGCACAACTAATTTTAAGATATAATCCTTGTGACGAGTGTTGTGAGGTTTTTAACACATTTTTTATGTGTACTTGATTTTTGAACTCAATTTGTGATTTAGAGACCTTTGTCTAGAAGTTAAAAAGGTTTTCTTTAGATTTTTTCCTTTAATTAAAAATGTAATGTGGCAATTTTATTTTTTTTAAAAAAAATCAATTTCCATGTCCTTGTTTTTCATGGGATGTCAAGGTTGTCAAGGTTTGTTCTTTCAAACTTTGAGTGAGCACCTAAATTCCAGCGAGTACAATGTATGTTCTTTTAAACTTCCAACAAGTTCTTGAGACACTAGATAAAAAAAAGAATATCATGATATATTATTATGAAATCTATATATATATAGAGAGAGAAATTATTCTTAATATTTTTTGTTAATATAATTTTTTTTAAAAGAAATAAAAGACAACATTATTATAAAAAAATTAATTTTTAAAAATTATTATTACTTTTTTGTGTTTAGAAAGAAATTTTAAGAATGATTAAATAGATATGCTATCAATTAGGATTTTTTTTTATTGATCATCTCTATCTAATAGGATTGAATACCATAGAACCTAATCAGTACTATCATGAACTTTAGAAGAGAATAGAACAAAATTACAATGTTTTAAAAATTAAATCGATCATTAAACTGGTAGAGGCAGTGGGTCACGGGTTAATGATCTAACCGCAGTCGAACAGTAATTAAAAAATATTTTTTTATTTATATATTATATATATAGTGTAATATATTATATAATAATTAATAATTAATAATTTAATTAATTACAATAAAGATAATCAACTAACAAGTAATAAATATTAATATACTTGGAGCATCAGTAAATATTTATCTTAATTTTAAAAGATAAAATGTGTTTACATTAAAATTTAGATATACAAAAAATTGTTTTATATAACTTTTTATTTTTATATTATATTTATTATAAAATTAAAATGTTTTTAATTTTCTCTCTCTATTTTTATTTCTTTTTCAATTAATGCCTATCATCTCTTCACGACAACCTCTTTAAAG